>WSZQ02088872.1:27748-41036 GCA_019419845.2 Weissflogia rhopalogaster | reverse complement strand
TTAGATAACGGGTTCTGCGGATGACGTAACTTCCTATTGATTTCGACACATACACAGATTCATAAAATTGATATATTTTTTTAAATAACTTTTGAGTATACAATTTACTTTTATTCTCTATAACCATGAATATTCGAAAATTTCGAAGTTAATCATTTTGAACATTATTACTATTTTAATATGTTTCGACCACATTCTTTTGTAAATCAAAGAAGTAAAACATGTTTATAATATATGTGTTTTTGTAATAGGTAATTGTTGAAAAACGCATTGTGTTTGTGCTTAATGTAATCCAAAATATTTCATGCTGGAAAATTTAGCGTCAATTGTTGGCGGCTATGTGTACGCCGTTATTTTTTGACATCACACATTTTATAATATCGAATGCGTGGTTTTTATAGCTGGCTGGTAATTTTAATTTTCAACTTTATATTTTCCTGCACGTATGTCTACCAAACGGCCATTTACTCCCGCTTTATGCCCACATAGCAGACTTGCAATTTTCGACGCGTTGCTCGCTGCCGTATTTATTTATGTACATTGTTTATGCAATTTCACACTATATTTCATTCGCGGGTTTTGAGCGTTTACATGTTTGCTGAAGCGCGTTTTTATCGCGGCCGCTTGTAAACACTCGAATTCTATTTCATAAATATTACAATAAAACATTTCCAACATCATCGCTACTTTTAATTCAACTCTCGGCTGGGCAAATCATAATTACATGTTGCCCATTTTCGAAGCGATGTGTTTGAAGATTAAGCTTGAGTTGGTGGAAAAAGATCAGTAAGATGAGAAGTTGAAGTCGTAGCTCTTAGAGCCACGAAGGCTAGGAAGGTGGTAGTGACATGGTGCCGGTGCGGGGACGGATACTATAAAACCTTAATTCCGCAAACGTGCAGCGTACATAACGACTAGGTAGGAAATTATTGGCGTTCTTAATTTTGCGAGCGTTTTTATTACGCTTCCTACAACCGTGACGCGCGCTTCCCTGCACTCGCGCACCGAGATTATACCAAACCCACACACACACACACACACACACCCATTCATACTCACTCTCATTGCCATCATCCGACCGTATTCCCATGACGAACAACAGAGGTCAGCGACATTTATAAATATATTCATGGATATAATTCAATTAGTTATGGCCTGGGACTTTTAATGCTTTATATAATAGCAGGCATGTGTATTACAAGCTCAGCCTTAGATAATTCAATTAATTTTTCGTTACCGTTAAAACATAGATCGCGTGATAGCACAAACTTTATAACACATTAACATCTGGTTCTGAGGTATTATTAGTAGTTATTTCTTTTACCTAATCAATATTGCAATATTTTCATTATATTCTACTTAAATTGTTCCTTACAAATAAAATGAAAAGAGTATGATTATATTTAATTTACTTTGACTGTTTGAAGGTATCTCGGGGAATATGGTTAGGTGTAAGGATCAAATCCTTGCACATGCTTATTACATTAGCAACCAGATTCTATTATATAAATTTTTGGTAGGAATTTTTTGTTTGCCATATACACAACATGGAAATGATGCAATGAATATTGCAAGCAATACATTATAAATATTTGTTTTAAAATATCAAATATGGTAACATTCGAAGCAGAATTAAAATCCGCTTTCAATGGAAACATTTTAAACAAATTATTTTTAATTTAAACAAAAGAAAATCAGTAATAAGCATCTAAGAAAGTTTGAAAGCAGGTACATAAATATACCACAGTGCGGGTAAAAATTTACAACCCCCAGTAAATGATACATGTCAATGAAGGCGGCTTCAGCAGCAACATTTTCGTCTTGGTAGAATGAATATATTCAGCCATCGCGCACAAAAAAATTGCACTTCAATTAACAACGGTGCGTACTTATTGGACAATTGTCTAGATGACGAATAAGACAACAATGATTAAAATATCTTAAGTTTTCAACTAACATCATCCCATCAGCTTTTCAAAGTTATAGAACTGCAAAATATTAAGAAATTGACAATTCCTAGAAGAAATGATTACAAAATTCCAATTATGCCAAAAAACAGAATTTAAGAAAAGTGAAGATCCCTAATTTGGGGTCATTGGCATAAATAATGGCATGAGGTTCTACTCGCATCGATGACTTCCATCATTTTAGTATATCATATAAGTATATGTATGAAATATATTAAAATATAGATTAAATGAAAGCACCACATTATAATGCAATAACATCCGGTATTACGATTTAATTTTCATTTATATTTACATAATTTCAAACTAATGTAGCGGAATTTAATAGTGTCCTTAATTTTATGTTGATCCAAAATTTGCGACACGTTTTAATGCAGCAATTTAGCGCAAATAAATGCACTCACTTTGTAAATTGCAAATGAAGAGGCAAAAGCGTAAATTCCGTTCATATTAAGCCCTAAAACTATGCGCAAACTCGCTCGTAAGTTATTTTAGATCATGCGCGAAACAATGCACGTAATGATTTACTCGTTGGATTATACCCTCGTGCATTATAAGCATCAAAATTGCATTTTCCCGAATAGAAAGTTGCATTAATAAACCAAATTAGATTAAGTCCCGCTTTAAATTTATTGATTGCTAAAAAGTAATGATGCGGATCGCTGTGGGCCGCACGAAACAACGCGTGTATAATGAATGGGTGCATAAAATGGCGGAATGCGTACCTGGGTGAAATGAATCTCTGGACATAACACTCGGCGCCATTACCGGAGTGGGCTAATCAGAGGTCCACCGCCATCCACAGACCACTGGTGTGTCTGTTGCTGGCGGCGGCGGAGGGCGTTAGTTAGTATTCCCTACATAGTTCACGTTAACACCGCCAAGGGACCTTGCTACGGTGGGTAGGAAGGTCCGGCGTATTTCGTCTACGTGTCCCTGCAACAGCCCCCCGAGAACACGCTCGAATGCTAACCTTTGCGGCACTGCTGCCGCCTAACCCTCACCCCGCCGTTCACACACAAGTCAACCTCTGATTGGATAACAAGTAATCCCGGTTAATTGAAAGTGGACGGATTGATGATTTCTCCAACGCTGCGAGCACACCGAGCAGATGATCATGGGTCCCGCATGAAAATTACAAGTCAACAATTTGATCCTCTCATCGTCTGGCCACTCTATAATTTTTGGTGTCGCTGCCAATGAAAGCGCTGGACTTAATCCTAATCTTTTATTAGTCTAATCAACCTTTTTCCCGTTCACGTTGAATTTGAATGAGCGCATCGATTTTCACTGGCGCAATTTGAATTAGAATTTCACGTGGAATTTCACACGGTTGCTGGAGGGCTAGTTAAGCAGTGTTGGGGCAAGTTGAACCTTTGGAAGATTTATGACCGTGACTAGGTGCCCGCAGGGCGAAAGGGATGCAAGCGTCGTGTTCCTTTTCAATTAAAAATAATCTGCACAGCTTCATAAATTCCAAAAACTGAAATGTGTCGCCAACATACAAGCTTTCAGCGCAACGTCTTTGTAAATTCATTTAAAACATCACCGCTTTGAAACTATTTAAAACTATTTGCAAAAGTCGAATAAAACTAAAATAAGGCCCATGATTAATAGTTTGCAAATTTCCACAAGGAAACGGCGCCATAATCTCTGTCCAAACTTTCAGCGAATGATTCTCATTTCGCATGCATTTTTTGTCTCTGTGTAATGATGCTGCCAGCCGGCGTAAATGCAGAGGTAGATGCGATATTTATTCTTTATCTTTATTTCCACTTGGACGCGTCCTTTCGACTCGGGCTGTCGCCGCCGCCGTTGTCTTGCTTCACAGCGCATCACCGTTTCCTGAAACGCAGCCGCCTCTTCTGCTCGCATCCCACTGCCGCTCCCCGAGAACGTCTTCTTAGACGTGTCACACTTTCACAGCGCTTCTTTTATACGCGAAATTGATTAATGCGAGGAAATTTTTATATTGCTCTGGATGGAATACAGATCCACGGGCATTGTCGCCCGCCCCCCATTGCGTCGGTACATACAATATATAAATATTTTCTCACACCGCGACGTCGCAAAATCCGAGCAAACAATGCAAGACGAACAGTGCGAGCTTTCTTCACACCGAAAAGAATGACACGCTCGTACAACAACCAACGAATGCCGCCCCGCAAACACTGTGTAACGCCGTGGAAAAAATCATATTAAAATTTCCATCTAAATACTTGCCTTCCATAATCATCATTACGTCATTATTTCACGCTCATCACTGTGGGCGGTGGCTGAAAACTTTATTTTGCTGACGAGTAAAGCGCTTCATTAATTATACTGTTTTTTCTCTTCTATTTCTTATGCTCGCGCCTGGTAGTATTCTACTCTCGGTGCGAAATTTTAATAAAAATTGATTGTATATGACGCGGGTCCTAATTGAAACGAACGGCGCGGACTCGGTGGACGTGGAGAGATAAATAAATATTAAACGGCACGAAATTGTGTTTGCTGCAATTTTGGGACGAGACAAGACGTGCTACACCTGAAAGTTTAATGCAAGTCATAGAGACGAATTATGTTAAAGCACGGTCCTTAGTCTGGCGCAAGTTGGAGTAAGAAATATCTGTAGACATTAATATCACTCAGCAATGGGGGCGGCAGCATGCTGAAAAGTCGACAGATGATGCGCTTTGCACGCGCTCGAAAAACACCGGCGGTAAGTGGGCACTACCGGCCCGCGCTTCCACCCTCCAAAACTGTTTCCCTCCATTTTCGACAAATCGAACAAAAAATCAGACTTTCAAACTGTTGCAAGTTTGAAAGTAGCTTAATTTGGAAAATTGTTTAATTTGACGAATTTTAAATTATTTGTTCCTTGCATAGAAATAAGGAAATTTCAAATATATTAGCTTATATTAAGATAAATGAAAGTTTTGAATTTAGGGTTAGCAAATGAGCTCTACCAGAATCTTGAATGTAAGAAAGTTTAACAATATTTTCCATGAATTGAACTATTGCTCTATTTAATTAATAATTATTCCATTTTACGATTTTTTCGTTGCAAATCCTTGAAAAACAATACGTTAATACATGTTTTAGAATAGTACATTTTCGTGTTGGAATTAGCTAATATTATTCTTCAGGGGCATTTCATAGGAGCATTCTTTCATGATTTATTCCAGCTTAGCTGAAATAAATCGAATGGTTGAAAATTCTGATTGAATAGAATAGTTTGGAATCCACCCTTCCTATACATAGAAACCTTGACTGGCAGATAATTGAAAAATGCTGAGGTAGACATAAACAATGTATATGATTCATAAATAATATTATTGAAAATAGTTATTAAATGAGCCCTTCGTATAAATACCATGCAATGTATTGGCGGCAAATGTGCACCGGCGCTGCGCTGGCGGCTCCATCAAAAAGTTCCACATCATTTCCAACAAATCGAGCAAAAAACTTCCCAACTGGAAACATTGACCCAACTTAATTTAAAACGGTTTGTTTTATTTGGCGCATTTTTAATTATAATTCCTTGCATAGCAATGAGCGAATAAATGCTTTGGAATGGTACTTTTTTCTCGACGTTGAATTGGCTAATATTTGAACAGTGCGGGCACTTAGTAGGTAGCAATTCTTCGAGGCTTATTTGAGCTGAGCTCATTTTGTATGCGACACTCGTCGTGGCTTCTGCGTTTGCGGTGGTCAAACGTTTTCTTTCAGCCTACGTGTCCGCATCCGTGTGACGATAATTTTCCGTCGGGCCCAACCGCCTCTCCGCTTCTGCGGCCCACCGCCGTCCGTCGAAAGGAGCCCTAAATGACCGCTTTGCTGCTCCCCCCAAATCGACCGCAGCCTACCGAATTGGGTCATTTAAATATTTGCTAGTTGAATTGAGTTGACCCGACACGCAGAGCCGGTTCAACATCTCACCCATGGGGGTGTCATTGCGTGCATAAACCGCACTTACACTGGCAGCCAAGATGTGAAAACAGAAGACATTCACCCCTCGAAATTATAACATTAACGTACGTATTACGCAAATTTGCGAGCACTAGGCCACCGAATGCAATGTATATACTTAGCTCTGGGAAAAGCGTTCGTTTTTTGGCACCGTTGCGGTGGCCTAACCATCAGGGAGTGCGAAAAATGAGTGGCCGGATCGATGGCGCCAGACGTTTTTCGTATTCCGTGTTTTATTTTATGCCATCGCTCCGTTGTGGGGCGCTTCTTGTGTGTTTCTGTCTTTCCATGTGAATGTGTTTTTTTTTGCATTTTCGGTGTGTTTTACGAATGGAGCACAAAGACATGGTTATTCAGGCGTAGTTGGAGCAAACGTGAGAAATTCGGGCGTGCGATGGGAGGCAGTCGACACGATGCGCATATAAAAATGTTTTTATCAACCAGCGCGTCTCTCTTTTGGGGACATGCGAGCGTTTGCTACAGATAGGCATCCATAAACATTTTATGCCTACTTTTGTTTTGCGTTCGGGAGTTATCTTTCTGACAAGTGTGCCTCGACGCAAGGACAAATAACTTAATGCGCGTCAGGGGCCCGCACGTCAACTGACAATGTCATAACAAAATAATGTGAAATACAAGGGTCAAACATAGATACAAATTAGTATATCTTTACGATACATATTTTATATAGTAATTTGAATATATTCTTGTATTCAATATCCTTGTCATTCAATATTTTATAAGAAATCCTTGGAAATTAACAGAGTGAAGTAGTAGAGGATTTTGCAATTTCTGTATTTTAACATGTATATTTTATTTAAAACTGAATACTCTTAAGCAACTCATTAATAAATTCCCCTATTTGCAACCAGTAACATTTATTATCATTTATGTAGTTTTCATTTATCACCTTTACTTCACCTTACCCTGTAACACAATAAAGAATATTTACAATATTGCAATGTAAACTGTTTTAATTAAATTGTAAAGTCTGAAATCCTGGTTGAGTAAATTTCCTTCAATCACTCGTGTTACAAGAAATGAAATACCTCTATTTTCTTTGAATTATTATCGTGCACAAAAGGGAAAATGATAATAATTGCAGTGATATTCTACAGAATTCTTGTATGGAAACTATAAATATCTATTTTGCTACTTTATTTATTTTACCCGTAAGTATTCACCTTTTATTTTTAGTTATAAACCTGATATACATTATTTTTATTACTTTAAAAATCTGCTAAGGTTTATAAAATTCACGTCTTGATCAAGATTTTTATAGATGGTATTATACTGACCAATAAAACAGCAATATTTATGTCCTGTAACATAAATTACTAGATTTATAAATTCGCATTCACTCTAACTTTCGTGGGTTTTCAGTTAGGTTTATTCTTATTTTAGTAATTCTTCATAAATTTTGCAAATTATTCCATGAATAAAATAGAAATAAATGTACGTTTCCTATCTAGATAATAATAGCCATAAACAAATACATAAAATTAGTAAGAAAATGTTAAAAATCGGGATATATAAAAGAGGAATACCGTAGTTGTGGAAATCAACTGTGCAACTGAAGCCCATAGACTTTCCCTTATTTGTATAAAACATCTTTAAAGCTTTGGAAATCCGCAGAGACTGATAGAAGAGTATTGAGAGAGGAAATATTCATGCTGAAAACCGGGTTAAGGCGGTTCGCGGAATTCACGGGTCTCTCAAGCGGGAGAGCCGAAAAGCTACGAAAGCAACACAGACATCACGATGGTACCGCCATTCGGCATACGCGCTTTGTAGCGAACCACCAAAAAAAAGGCAGCAAAAAAAACACAAGCGGAACGGAAGCGGAAAAGAACGCATTCGCCAAAGCGAAGACACTCGTAACGCTGGCTGGGTTCTTTAATCTCCCGACCGCCAACTCTATCCCAGTCCCGGCAGGAATATTTTCCTTCTCTTCGGGTGGTGGCGGCGACACGAAAAAGCCCACCCTGATAGATTTAAATTTATTTTAAATTTCCATCCCCGCCACCCACGCCGAAAACCCATCCGCGGCTCGTTTATTTTTACAAGTGGCGGGCCGGGAAACGGATCACGGTCGTCGACGCCGGCGTGGAGGCGGAATTGTAAACAGTAAACGTTTATGCCGTAGCCCTGCAGCAAGACCGGCGCCTCCACCGCCTCCGCCACCACAGCAACGAATGTCGTTAAAGCCGTGCTGCGTCGATATTCTCGTGCTCGATTGTACGGAAATGTGCTTAGAGCCTCGATACTGATGAGATAATTATTGATTCCTGCCATTCGGGTGCTATTTCGATTTCCGCGCGGTGAGGCACGGTCGTCGTCCCCCCACCCGCGTGCCATTACCATCGACAGCGTTTACATAAAGCCAAGCGCGGGACTCGTTCTAAACACATTTAACTTTGAGATTAATTTTTATTTTCTTCCTGATCTTTTACAAAGTACGCTTCTTGGTCTGCCGATCCACCCGGCAAATTGGTTGATTTCGAATATTTAGATTGCCTCGATTATCGTTGACCCAATTAAACAGCTTTCCGATAAAGGATCTTCTCATTAAATATTTTAATTTTTTATTTTCATCCTTTCAAGACTGATATAGATCAGATTCTTAATTAACTAAGGAAAAATAGACTTATCTATTAATAATCATATTCTATCGATAATAATTTATATTCATAGAATCATTCGATATAAACATTAAGGGGATGTTTCTCATTTCGATGTAGTTCCTGATTTCAATTTGGCATTATTGGTAAATTCGGAAATGGTATTTTCTAACATTTAAAATAGGATTCATAAAACTATTTTCGTTGATAGTGGATTTCATTTGGCAATGATATGAAATAGTGTTATACTGTGGAACCTGCCAAATATGGAACAATCTGTATGCGGAATCCTTCCTGAAACTAAACATTTTTCAGTATCGTAAATTTATGTGACTTTATACGTAATACTAATTACGTAATATTAATAATACGTAATATTAAGAATACGTAATATTAAGAATACGTAATATTAATTACGAAACTATCATAAATGGCGAAGAGGGGCCCGAGCCCAACTGCTGAAATCTAGTAATTTTGTTTTTTTTTAATTGATTTTATCCCAACACGTACTGATACGTACTGATGAGCGGACATCTGTCAAGAATGGCCAAAATGGTTTGTCCCGTGACTTTCCGTCTTCGGCAGGTTTTACTGTGTAATATTTTCATCGCGATCAAAATACAAAATACAAAAATACAAAAAAAAAAGCTGCATTATCGCAACTATTTATTTGCAAATTTTGGAAACAATGAAATTTCTCCTCGATGAATCGGACGCGCGATAAACAGACCAACGATGAAAAAGTTTGCAATGAAGTGACCCGTCACGCAAACCATGATCCTGCGATTTTTAAGTTGGAGAGCAATATTTACCACTATTTACCCAATATTTATTCAATTTTATTTCATCTTGAATTTTGTAAATGTTTGCAGGTATTAACTCAGCGAGCTTGCAAAATTTGAGAATCATAATTTTACCTTTTAAAATGGTACATTATCAATTTTAACCTTTAATTTCAAGCATTCAAGGATGCAGATTAAAATACACCTGACTAAAAATTAAAAAAAAATAATTGTATTTAAAGAATCATACTTAGTACTCATAGTCAACATTTATGTAAATTTTTCATACATTTATAATTATAAACAGAGTTGTGTAATCTTCTTCTCCGTTTTCCACCGCCCTTTTGAGAAGAAATGAGTATTTTCCCCCGGAAAAACGTGCGCTATGCATTTTTAAATAGTCCTGGGACAATCCGCTTTCCGCTCGTACTACATCGTACTACGTCAAGAAACGAATTTGTGTACGCGCCGAAAGCCACGAAAATGAGCCACCGGAATGAAGACAAAACCAAAAGTCGATCCGCATAGAAAGCGCACAGCTTTGCTGAATTTTCCATGCGCACGACCTAAAACATTTTCACATTTATGCCGCGTTCTTTTGTACGGTAGGTGGTATGGCCACCAAACCTTACGATAGGCGAAGGGAGAGTTTCGCTTTACCACGAATTGTTCCTCGTTGCGGTATGTGATTTCACATGCGACACGTACGCCAGATAGAGTTTCCATTCGTGCTGTTTTCCACATTGTAGATTGTACAATCTAGCCGCTCGTCGAGGGGAAAAAAGCGCGCGTCCCGGCATTTAGTAAGTGACTGGAGCGCACATGCGCTCATAAATCAAGTGCCTAATTATCACAAATCTTGTTGCTTTATTTGACACTGGCGTGTAGAAGGAGATAGCGCAGTTTTACAGGTAATAACATAATTCGTGTTGTTGTGTGCTTGCAGGTGGACTGACGCTGCACTTACAGGAATTACGGATACCCAGTCACGCCGTACGCAATTCCAACGTGCGCCTTGAATGTCACTTCGAATTGGACGGGGAGACTCTGTACTCCGTCAAGTGGTATAAAGACGGCAACGAGTTTTATCGCTATGTGCCGAGAGATATGCCACCAGCACAGGTTTTCCCCCTGCCGGGTGTTACAGTGAACGTGAGTACTAAGATTTATATGTTTTCCAACGCTTTTCATCAACATTACAATAATATGCAGATTTTTATTTGTTGAAGGGCAGCCTTGGTAATGTAGGTCAAGGTAGTTATCGTTCTCATATTAGTAGAAAACTTGTTATTATTGTTCCGGTATATAATTAACCCTGGTGTAACAAGGGCATGAAAGTGAGTCTTGAGTCATATTTGTTTATCTTTCGCCTCAGTAATCAAACAGTAAGACAGCTTCATAGTAATTTCCTGTACGGGCATATTGCCGTTGTTTGCAGCTACATATTCAAAGTAAGGCGAGATTTCGATGCATATAAGACATGTGCTTAGTTATTGTGTTCCATTTGGGACATTGTGTTGTGTGCTAACATAGTTATCAGGTATTTGAGGTGGACTATATGGTCAAACACAAGCCGATTAGAATATTTAATCCTTTGAATCCCAAATTCTGACGTAGTTTTGCATTCTATATAATGTTAGAGGATGCAATTGTGTCCCAGATTCTATTTTGGTCTATGTAATGCAAATAGGCATTATACATGTTTGTAACTAAGAATTTTAAAGATACGAGTACGAATAATTTGGCTTATCTGGAAGTCTAAAAAGCACTAAAAAGCAAGAAAATGTTTTTTAGCCGTACGTGTTGCTATAAAATCGTCAAAAATACAAAATTATAAGAGTATCATGTCAAATATTTCGTTATACTCAAATATTTCATTTCGTTTCTGCGTTAGGCTGGTTCCGCTTAATGCAGGTCAAACTTTACGTAAGTCACCCAAAACAGCGAGCGTGGCTTTTTTTCGAATTGGGCAGAATTCCGTATACCGAATATTCTGTATACGGCAAATTTCACTGTGCTGGCAATATAGTAGTATTGCTATTGAACAAGTACTAAATAATAAAAATAAGATACACACTCTTTTTAATTACATCCATGCGCTTTTTTATATATCAATTTTAAATGATAATATAATTCATGTATCATATATTAAAATAATTATACACTCTCCAGTTTTTAATGCCCTATTAACACGATGATAATAATAGGTTAAAGTAGTTCATAATCCTCCGGCATGTTTGAATGTGTAAATTTAGCCCATAATTTTACGTAAATATTTATGGATCAACTATTAATATTATTGTTTACCTATGAATAGACTACAATAATATCACAAATTAAACGGCATTTTAGGTCAATATGGCATGATGACTTCCGCTTTTCAGCGCTCCAATCTAATAAATTATATTCAGCGTTTTAGCACAATTCGTACACTAAATATCTATTTATTCATATCAAATATTTATAATCGATTAATATTGGTGATGGTAGACAATATTTTAGAGCGCGTATCATACGCGCTTATCGTCAGCTCGATAGCACCACATCACGTGCACACATCGCCGCGTATCTGTAATATATCAAAATAGGAACATTAACCAAAACTTGCACGGCCGCATTTCCGGCTACTGGAAATCAGGAAATGTTTGTATTTATATAACAAAGCTCATGTGCAAAGGGCATCGGCTCGCTGTATATCTATGCGAATACAGTTTGCGATGTTGGGCAAACATTGCGGTTAAACATTATTTTAATCGAATGTGACGTCTATCAACGCGAATGTTTGTGGAAATATTATTGAAGATTAATTACAATGTTTTAGAGAGCACGGTTCTAAAATTAGCTTCTTCAGCGAAATCATGATATATTTCTCCTACTTTTCGCTAACAGCGATTTGAATGAAAATTTGCAAATGCACAGTTTTACATTCGAAAGTAATTATACGACGAGAGAGAAACCTAATAAACCAACTACATGGACGGGAAATATTTACATCCACGTAAAATATATTTGTCTAATTTTTAAAATAGGAATTCTAAAATTTCATTGAATACGGATTAAATTTCTCTTATGAGTGATGTAAAATTTGTCTGAAAAAAATTGATTTATTGCGTTTAATCTGATCATATTTCGATTTTTGTTAAAATGGGGAGCATTTGAACTGTATGTAGCTAAAATTTGGGCCAAAATTTTGTCGTTTCTTGTAAGTTCTATATGAAACTTGCATTCGACATTTTTAAGATTTCTAATTTTAAGAAAGAAAAAAGCCGATCGATTTTTTGACGTTGATGCATGTTTTCCCTAATAGCAAAAACAAACCTTGATAGTTGAATACACCTTCATTTACTTACCTTCCTCCCCCATTCATTAACTTAGAGATTCAGGGTGAAAACAAAATATATTTACATAATTTACGAACATTACTGCAATAGTTAATATATTTTCTTTGATTACTGTTTATCAGCAAAATTTTCTAGTCATAATGAGAGCAAACAAATATGGCCGCTTCAAATTCAACAACATCGATACCAGAAAACTAAAGCATTTTTTTTCAAACATAATAGTCACAGCAAAATCTAGTGAACAGGTCTCAATAAATATTAATTTCTCTCTCGTATTACTTGCATACTCGAAAGAAAAGGGTACAATCCATTCTCGTTATACAATATAATGTTTAACTTATTTAAATATTTTAAATATTACTTATTATAAATAGTTACTTATTTAAATATTTAATACCTCACTTCAACCATAATCCATCAATCCACTTAATTATCAAAATATCGTAATGCAAAACTCTTCGTTTTTTCTTCGATTTTATTTTTTTCTGATTCGCTGATCTTTTAACGTATACCCTTTGCAGGGCTTGCGCTCCATCCGTTTTGTTCATTTTTAATTTAAACCTGCATAGAACTTTAAACCAATATTTTTGAATTAGTAGATTTTTTAAGAAAGCAAATATGTAAGC
>WSZQ02088872.1:3288-16986 GCA_019419845.2 Weissflogia rhopalogaster | reverse complement strand
GCAAAAGTTGTCACGTTTGTAAAACACAGTAGTATAACATTTATGTAGAATTTGGCAACGTTTGTCTATTTGTTAAAAGGACATGCTCGAGTTTATTTCGTTGAAAATATTCTACAGAAGTTAATTTAATAAGTCTTCGGGAATCTTCAAAACAAATCATTTTAAAAGTTAATTTAGCAAAATATAAAATTTCGTAAATGAAATTAATTGAAATTTTCCGGAGTATCAATTATTTAGACAAATCCATTGTACAGGTTCATTAGACATACATTTTTCTAGCATTACTACTATACTTATATTTCTATGGTTTTCTTTTTCAGCACTACCAGATGAAGAACCGAAGATAACAGGTGGAAAACCACGCTATCAAATCGGTGATACGGTTCGAGTGAACTGTACCTCAGGCCGATCGAAGCCCGCCGCACAACTGAGCTGGTTCATCAACGGCGAGCACGCCGATCCGAACTTCCTGAGGGGACCGGACACGATAGTCACGGGTCGCGAGGGCCTGGAGACGTCCGTCCTCGGCCTGGAGTTCGTCGTGCGGCAGAAGCACTTCAAACACAACCGCGACATGAAGCTGAAATGCCTGGCCACCATTGCGACGCTCTATTTTCGCAGCAACGAGGAGTCCGTAGAGGGTGAGCGCCCCCGGGGCGTCAACGTGTTGGAGAGCCGGGGCACGGTGGCTCCACCGGGCTCACGTGCAGATCGCGTACAAGGTAATTATTTTCTATATTTATATGCTGCAAATTCCTTGGCGTGTGGTTACTTTTAGCTCATTCAGCAGGTGCAGATTTATATGCGGATATTACTGTCGGCTATTTTGTGTTTATTGTACTTATTGCGCACGTCTACAATATATTTGTTTTGGCCTGGAATGCGAAAGATTTCACCGGCGCAGGAAGCAGGTTGGCTAAGGAGTGCAGGCGGGTTGAAGGAGATGCTGCTTTGTTGAAGAATAAAGGTATTTTCAGTTCGTTTCCGACGCTGGGTGCTGGATTGCAATAACGTCGAGGGAGATCGATACATTTTCATTAGGCGACTAGGAAATTAAACCGCAAATTACACAAAAGTACACTCCAAACATTTCGGGAGCTTAATCATTTGCTGCGCGGTAGAGGTATTGGCGGGGCTGTAGAAGGTAGAGAGAGAAAACTCTCAGCCAAATACATACAATTTGGATGGGATATATTTAGGCTCTGCAGTTGTATAGGAAGTTTAACTGTTTACAGGTATCCTAATTATTTCTGATGGCTACTAAATATTTCAATGCTAACTTTAAATATTAATCTTGACTTTTCTGTCCTGACCTCCCCAAATTATGTTAATTACTTTTACTTATTAAAGTATACAGTAGAAAGTATAATACTATTTATTTAATACTAAAATAATGGGAAGAACATTCGAACACTTTCAAGAAATGCAATTTTCTTTTGGGTTCTACAAAGTCCTAAACAACGAAGTATTCCCTTCGATCTAGGAAATAATAGATAACTGAAATTCTACATTATATAATTTTTAAAATGTACAAGAACCAGTAATAAGAACAATTAAGATATTACTTAACATTATTCAAGTCTAATTACAGGTTTAAATGAAGGAAATAATGTTTACAATATTAAAACAGAAACTTTAAAATTTAGCTAAATTAAGACTAGTCGAGTAAATTTAGGTGAATTTCAAACGGGCAATATGTGAAATGGGTCTATACATCTATGTCGGAGCCAACTACGAGGCGAGTGATGTCGGTATCGTGGAAAATCGAGCCATAGAGGTGGTAGACAGGCAGGTAAAATTTAATTTGCGAGATAAATTGGTTGAACGCGTATAGTGCGATGTATCCTCATCACGAGTAATTGTATGAATGTGCGGATGGTGTACTTGCCTTCGTTTCATGTACGCGCATTCGTGCCGCTCCAGTTGCACATCTCGATGAAAAACGGTACTTGTAGTGCATGTCGAAGAGCACGTCTGGCACGGCAATTGATCAGCTGATTGTTTACGTCGCGTCGCACAAAAATACTCTAATCAAGTATTGTTTCGCCTACGACCAGCAAGCTTTCACACGTGTCCGCCGTTTTTCTCTGTGGGTTGGTCTGTGACAGTTGAAGTGAAGCATTTTCGTGATAAGAACGTGCCCGGCTGTACTGGGTAATTTTTAAGGGTATCAGCGCACGATAAATTTGGTATTTGCCATACATAAATTTTCCCCGGCGCGCTTCTCAGAAGCGCCCAGCGCCACGATATTGCTTCATATCGGCGCAAAACGTGTGTTATTTTTATTCGCAGCTAGGCTGCCTGTCGATATATGTCCGACGCGCGTGTGGAAACAGGAAGCACACAATGCATGCCTCGCCGCCAACCGGAATATATCGAAATTGAGATCACACATTGTTTCAAATCTTGATGTATCGCCACAGCTAGCGACATCACCCTGCCCACATACATGCCCGCCGTACGGCTACGAACATGTATTTCGCATGGTGAAGTATTGGTGGCGGCGCCGGAGCGCGCCAGCTCGATAAAAAATTCACGCGCAGCATGTTTTATTGGCGGCGGGCCAACGGTATTCATAAATACATTTCCTGCACTGCGGACCCGCGCAAACCCTTCAATCCTTTTCAACAATTTACGACGCACGAGATTCGCACATCGCGTGTGTCAAGATGCTGCGTGTGTTCTCAGGCAAGTCTCCCGATTTTCGTTTTCACGTTTTACGCGCGCAATCGTATAACCAACCGGCGTCGCAATCTGCGTTAGGCACGGGTTTCAAGCTCGCCCGCACGTCCGATCCGCACCTAAAACAACGGACCGAGGCATTAAAGATGGACGTTGCATTCTGCGAAGACTCCGGTATTGTGCTCCTTTCATCATGTCATCAGGCTAACCTTCGGTTTGCTCAACAAGCAAATCCGATTCCAACTTGAGCCGTCTATCTAAGAATAGTCTAGTGTATAAAACAAACAAGATATAACCTAAAAGGTAGAAACACTGTGGCTTTCAACGCGATAAGAATAATATCGGCTATAATTCTGGGAAAAGTAGTCGTCAACACTGACCTTTCTTTTATATCCGAGTCCATCTTAAAGTCATTTTCTCTTTATGTGTAGTTAACGTACTATAAAATCGCTAAAGTAAATGACTTTTGTTATTAGTATTTTCAACTAATAGTCTTTGGTACTTCTGTTATGATTTTTATAAAACGGACCTTAGTATATATTTAAAGCTCAAACTCTTTTATGCGTTCTAACTTACGTGATTTAAGTTAATGACACTATTATTATGGCATGTAAGAGTAAACATCTCAATATTTTTTACAGCAGCGTGAATTATTTACCTTGTTTCTAACTTTATTATTCTTCAATGTTATTATTTGCTGAAACAAGCAACAAGACGTGAAAAGGCTCGTTGAATAAAACAGATCAACATTATGACTTTATAGTGGAAAGCTCGAACTAGAGAGGCCTGTGAACTGTGAATGCATTGTCTGTTTGACTTTCGCACACGCCCGGCGCTTTCACCCTTTAACCATTCTCTTAGAAAACACACCCATGACAACGTCGTGCAATGGCCGGCATACCATGCAAACCACACCGTCAACTTTCCTAATTCCTTTGGCCAACTTTACCCTAGCAACCAATTAGTTAGCAAACAGCGAATGCATGTACAAAACCAACCAGGCGCTCGCCGTTGCACCGCGAAGCACGATTTGAATTGTTAAATGCGTTAAGCGAACAGGTGAAATGCTGATTATGAGCCCAGCGTGCTCGGTAATTTCACGAAAATAATCGTTAACTATTATTATCGTACGTATTTTATTGCGCGTCGACTATTGTTAACTGCCTGCCAACCATCTCAACATACATGAATTACCGAGCTCTAACATAATGCTCAGCTATCAACAATATAACCTAATATGTCACTGTTTGCCTGACAGTTGCGTAACAACGTTAACAAATGTTTTGTTTCACTTCCAGCCGCCACCGGAAAAGCAGCGACAATTGTGATGCCCGGCGCCTCCACCATCACGACACTCGCCAGTTGTCTACTTGCCAGCATGACGTTAACCTGCCTAAGGTAATTTCCCCGCGTTTTGGAATATTTTCTACGTCTAATCATCCTTCAACTGCATCGTCATCGTGTAAAATTTGTGTAAAAGTGAAAGACGAGGCAAAATTTTTGTGAAAGAAACCGTGAAACGATTGTGATTGAGTCTTGCTGAAATTAAAATTAAAGAACTTGTGAAATAAAGTGAAAGCTGAACGATAATGATTTGAATTTTACTTTTACAATTTGTGCAAATCATTCTGTACCGTGTACTTGTAATTGATTCTGATTTAATGCGTCACATGATATGTTTAAACACTAGTAAAACATGCAATCGCTACGTCAATGTCAACTATCATATAAACTAAAAATTGCGAAAAACATTGTCGATCCCTTTGAACTGCAACGAATATTCGTTTGTAATTGCATTGGGGACTAAAATATTCGCGCATTCAATATTGTACATAACTGCATCGAAATCTTCGTCCTTCTATCAATTGTAAACTTTAAAAACTACAGAAAGAAAGTCTATTATACTTACGCCTATAGAATGAAACTTTCCAAAAATAATAAATAAACTTACTAAAAAGATTACAAATTGTATATGTAGATCCTACCTATTTATATTACTAAAAAAAACATGAAACAATCAGATGGTAAAAATATGAATCGATGGTAACTTGTTTATAAAAAACATACATTGATTTTGTCTGAGTCTCGTCATTTGTAATACAATAAATTTTAAGGAATGCATCGGACATTAATTATATATTATGCAAATTATACGAAGATATATTGTAAATTAAACTAATTATAATAATGAATATAAAATTGATACGGCTAAACTTGATAAATGTTAATTACAAATTCGTGATTTCGTTCGGAAGGAATAATTATACGCCATCATTATGCAAATTGCGCAAAACTAGAGGAAAATCGTACATAAAATGAGAACGTAAAAATTATTAAATTAAAACTAATTAAATTATAATTAATACTAATGTGATGTTGATCCAAATATAATAATTATGGCGATATGATGTATAAAAAATAAATGAATAAGGTGTACTTCATAAGAAAATCTAGTCTGTAACAACTATAAAATGCATATTAACATTATTATTATATTATATCAATAATAAGAAATATTTTTGTTTATTTGAGTTTGCCATAATCTTGCGTTAAGGATACAATAAATGTAATTAGGAATAATGCAGAACTTGCGAATTTTTACCAGCTTCCAAATAATTTTAACTATTGTATAATCATTTTGATTCTATGGTTGAGATTGTATATTTTGATAGACTGAATGTGAATACATTATGTTGGAGGTCGCAAATTGTTAAATTTTGTACATATGACTAACTTCTTCGTAGAATTTCCTCCAATTGATAGAAACGTTGCATTTTATCTACACAACTATTTCATAGAAGGAATGAATGGAAGTGAGAGGAAATATTTCAATCAGTGAGAAAATTATTCCTATATTAGCCTGGTTTATAATATTATGCAATTATTCTGCAGTTATTTGCAATATACACTGCTATTGCAATATTCTTTACTTGTGTGCGTTCACTTAATGAAATTCGTTTCAAATGGTAATTTGTTTCTCCGTGGTAAACTCTATTTTAATTATTTGAATTTATACTTTCTTGATTATTTACTTCCCTGATTATTTCTGAAAATGCGTTGGTTGAAATGTAAGAAATATGTAAACAATTACATACGTGTATTTTTATTTTATCCTAAAGATAATAAAGATGATTGTAAAAATGTTTAAATGTGTGTTTTTGTACCTATATTTTCTTACAGAGATTTCATGCTTCCGTGTCTCAGTGATACACTGTGACAATAACCGTTGATTGCTGCCAAAGTGTTTCTCAGCACGTATGGTATTACACCGCTGTTGTTATCGCAAACACAAAGTAATGCGAGATATTGGCATCGCACCGGTGCCTCCACCAACACGCTGGCGCCACCGCAAGTTGGTAAGACCGGAGTAGGAGTAGGTTTGGAGCAGTTGAAGGAATATCGATGCTTTGTGCCATTGCGCTATGTAAATATATTATGCTGTAATATTATGAGATACGACAGGTGTAATATTTCCTTTGAAAGCTGAGGATCACCACGACGAAATTGCGTGCTGCATACAGGTATTGCGACGACAGTATAAAAAAGGAGTAAAGAAACTGTTTTTTTGAATATTGTCGGGGAGCTTTCTTTGAATCTTCTCTTTCTTCGCGTATAACATACGTGATTGAGATTCTGGATTGGTTTTACTATGTTTGCAGGTTGCATTGATGTACGTAAAGTTATAAAGTTTAGTGTTTCGACCATAACATTTGAAATTGTTTACTTAAATTGCCTGCAACTATGGATCGAAATTAGTAAGGGCAGATTGTTAAAAAGTAAATCATTATTCAAGATTATTAGAGAAATTCTATGAAACTAGAATATTGTATTTGTTTACTATAACCTGGGGATATTGTAATGGCGCAAGATTTTATTATCCTTTCAGGTAGTATTTAAATATCTTCATTCGTAAGATTTTATGGTTGTTTATTTGAATAAACAAACACTACTTGTTAAAATGAATAATCACGCATTTATTCAACTTTTGAATTTTAATTTGAAATCATGTTTTCCCTTTATAATATATTATTTACCTTTATAATGTAAGTGAATACATTGTAATGCACTGAAAAGGTATCTAAGAATAGAATATGAAATATTACATCAATAATGATATTTGTCATGATGAAAATCACGTCTAACCTATTTCCATTCCTATTTCTATTCGAAAATCGAACCGAAGACGATCGTCGATTGTAGAGCGCATATTTATTCAGTGCTGGCACCGCACTCGTAATCTATAAATTGTATTCGCGCCGAGACAATCGCGTTGTTCGTGAATTGTTTCCTTAAACTATCATCGCGTTTCCATGCGCTGTCTAAACGTTCTCGCTGTCAAATTGACACAAATTTGCACAAATCGATAGGAGTTGGAATTGGACAGCGCTCGCCGGCTCGCGAACGGTCGGTGTCCGGCTGGTGTGACGATAACAACGTTTCCGACATGACGACTTTGGAAGCGCTAAAGAGACGAATCGACAGCATGAGTGTGTCCTGCTTGCAGCGACGACGAAGACGAAGACGTGTCGGAAAAAAGAAAACTCGGACCCGTGGGTGAATTTAATCTCCCAACTCGTTTCGTCCGCTCCCTTGCAGAGGACCTAAGAGCGAAAGCCAAAAAAGGTTAGTTGTTTTGTCCCGGTCTATGTGTAGGTCTGTATCTTTGAGCAGCTTTCGCCCGGCGCATCCACCAAAATGCTGCATGGGTTTTCAAGTGGTGTTTACGTATTCGTGCCTTGTTTCGCTTCGCTTCGCCTGTCTCATCAGTCCGCGTAGTTCAAAGTCTGGAGGTTTCATGTTCTTCTATCACAGACTGTCTCTTACCGTAAAATATCACAACGCTTTTAAAGCCATGATTTTATTCGGCATTTCAACAACAAAGCTAGCTGTTAACTTAAGGGAACTAATTTTACTTGACTACCTGGATCATAGCAGGTTAATTAAGTTTTTAAATGTGATTGGTGTATATTGTTTGAGTATTCTGACAGGCTGTATTCCTGCGGATGTAGCAAGATAGTCTCCTTTTCCAAAGAGCAAGGATAACGACGAGGCGAAGGAGAATAAAGAAAATAAAATGAGAAAACCTTACTTGGTAATGGAGTCGCGGATTACTTTATAATTTTCGTTCCTATTTTCGAGCCTTTTTTGTTGTGGTCATAACTTTTAGCTCAACTACCAAGCACCTTTAAAGGCGCGAGCCGAAAAGATCTCTGAATGCACATGAATCAGGCGTTGCGTGGGTTTGGTGGTTATTAAGAGACACATTTTTGACAAAAGAATAAAAAAAATATGAGCGAGTGAAATGGAACGACTCTCTTTTTTGTCAGCTAACTTTTATATTGCTTAGAGGGTGGAATAATATACGCGCTAAATAAGGCGCTGGTATAAAGGATGACACAATGTGCAATAATCCCTTTTAGCTCGTTAATTACTTTAATAAACATGTCAAAGCCGGAATAAATGCGTATGCATTTAAAATATGCAAAGCTAACAGAGCTATGAATAAAAATGATGTTATTTTCTCACCTTTATTTTTACACTTTTCACACTACTTTGCTACTGACTTCATACGTTGACCGCGTGGAAATTTGCATAAAAATTTCCGCCCTATGTGCATATGCTTAATTTTTTTATCCCTTTTAATGATTCTCTTACAGGTTTGTATTTTATAACATGTTAAATAGAATTTAACCTGGCAGGATTGATACGGAATTCGTTGAAATTCTATTGGCTGTGGTTTGTCTGCAAGATTTGCAGAACGATGGCGGCGCTGGTGAATAAAGGCAGTGCTGGTATTGGCAGACGAGTGAAATACGGCCAATACCTGCTTGTGTCGAAGATGCTGCGTGTACACACACTCCATGTTGTCCGTAAAGTATCTGCTATAGTGGCTATAAAGTACCGCACAAGCACATGCCGTCACTGCCGCCGTCGGTATCTTTATCCCACAATCAAACTCCATTACGAGTAAATATTTTTTGCGCAGCCATCCTAGTCTGAACCTCCTATTTCAGAAGCGGGTGCGGCTAAAAGCATCTTTGGCGTGGATCCTAAGAAGGACTTTCGACGCGACTTACGTACATGTGGATTTTGTGTTGACAAATATTTTTATATCATTTTATAGCGACTCAAGTCAACTCGACAACCACAACATGCGTCCTTCAACAGGATAAATCCTTGAAAATTGTTATTCAATGCGATGATTTGATTTAGTATTATTGGTTGTTTATTGTTCTTTTCATGAGTTCAATTTCTACGCTATCTTTCCAAAAGTGTTTCGTTTGCGACTTTTTTCTTATATGAAATTTTAATTTCGTTTTAATAAAAATAATATTTAGAGAAAATGAACTCATTCATGAATTGGAAGTTTCCTAAACTGATTTTAAATTTATGCACATCCTGATTAAGGCTGGCCGGATGTATTCAATCGATGTAGGACACGTTTCGGGAGAATGGACATTTCCATTCAGTGTCCGTTTCAAATCCCATTTAATAAATCCCATTAATTTACTTGATAATTAAGTGGATGTCGTGGCCAATGATAGCTTCAGCAGCTCTAGCGCTTGCAATGCATGGCCATAGTATTGCTCCTTTTCCCCGGTGCCGCCACCAACTCCTGCTTGCGCATGTTTGCGAAGGGGGTTATTCATTCCTCCATGTGGTAGTGTACACGCGGTATACGTGTGGCAATGCGACGTCGGGTGTAAGTGAGGAACAATAAGAGCGCGCTGCGCCACAAATAGAGCTAGTATATTACTACATCATTGTTCCTTTGATAAATGAGGAAAGACGCGGCAGATAAAATCGTCAAAGCAATGAGAGGTGGCGATGGAAACACTCTAAAAACACCGGATTTAAACTGAGCTTTTGGTCAACGGTTAATAAAATCGCTAAAAAACATAAACCTCTAAAATTACCAAAATATATTTAAAATTAGTATTTTTTAAAATGTGTACCAAAAAGTATTTTACGAAAAAGATAATTAATTTTCTAGAAAAATGTAGGTAAGGTAGATAAAAACTTTTCGAAGTGACGTTTGTGATAAATGATTTATTAACATGAAGGTAAAAACCTAGAATTTTCCGAATAAAAGCTAATTATATCCCTTTATAATGTATGAACCTGGGAAAATCTTTTCTTAGCCTTCACTGCCAAGTCCAAATCTCTAATTTCCAAAAATCCTAAAGCGAAAAGCAGGATTTAAATGAATCCTAATTTTCCATTAGCAGGAATTTACCCAGAACATCAATCAATTAATGGATTTGCGCGTTGCTGCAAGTTTGCATTCCATGCTTTATTGCTTAATCGCTGTTTAATAATTAAGTGACGATACTAATTCCTAAAATGCAAAGCAATCCGATTTAAGTACGATGTAAAAGGCGCGAATTGGAAGAGAACACGAGTGAAATTATACGTATACCCTGAATGACAAACGCCCGTCCTAGACTGGCAGTTATAGGGGGAGATTAATCGGACAATTTTGTAATAAGAGGGCAATGAATAATTGATATTCGTTCCTTAATTAAATTCCTTTCAGTTGTGTGCGGCGTTTGGGAGTAAGATTTTCAATTTCGTGTCTGCTTCTTTCTTTTGTGTGCTCATCATTTCATTTTCCACCCCGCACAACTTTTATAAAAACTTGGAAAAAAAAAGAGAAATGTTAACATCAGGTAATAAAATTACAACAAAAATACCGAGTTAGCTCTAATTCAATAACCTAGCTAATGAATGTAATTTGTCACAGGAATTGATTGCTTTTTAATTCGTTCCGGATTTCAACCAGCGATGGAAATAATATTGAATAAAAAACGGCATGCAAAATATATCCGCATGGCATATAAAATCCGGGTTAATATGTTTATCGCATGCCATAGTTTAACATGAATTTAATGCTCGGTTTGTAACATTAATAGTTTGTTGATTTAGTTTATTGTTTGTGGGAAAGTGGCGGGCGGTCAAGCTGGTGGAAGTGCAGATTTGTGAAATCAGCAATAAAATCAAAATATTGACCGCACATTTGGCGAGTTGGCCGCGTCCTGATGTCGTCCTTAAATCCCACTGAAACGGCTACCGGTTAACGTCCCGCAGGTTTGTGGTGGAAACTATACGCGCGCACAGGATGTGGGCAATCGCGTGGCCAAGGCGCCGGGTGAACACCGCACACGTATAACTTTCAGCCGGTGAGCTTTTCGAATGTAATTGGAAAGTTTACATCAAATATATTTTATCGCTCCACTGGGCAATATTGTCGAACGATTTAGATTTACCACACGGCGAAATTGATGTAATATTTCAAGTAGTAAAAATCATCTAATTAAATTGGTGCAATGCACACAATTTATTAAGACAGCTTTAAGAAATGTGTACATATGATATCATTTTATATTAACGTAAAATATAGTATATTTTTATATTGATATCGGTTTTAATTAAAACGTTTATTTTAAAATATTCTTTGCCATTTTAACTTCTTGGTCAAAAAATACGAGTCTCGAAATTTCTAATGTCTGATTAGACAAATATTTGAAAATTGCAGAGTAGTGTAAAGGTTCTTAATTTATTTCAATTTTCTTTCAGTAGGTTTTCTTTAAGTACCTTTCAAAATCTTTTGTTTTTTGACTTCGTCAAGTATTTAGCTTCCTTCACATAAAAAAAGAAAAAAAGAACACTTATTGAGTGGTAATTACCGCACTTAGTGGCGCATTATTTCAGCATTCTTTTTCCGCGTGATAATGCGGCGGTGGTGCGGTAAAATAAAAGTTTAAAACTCATTCAAGCATTTACTCAGCTTCAACTCGTTTGTTTTGCTCCTACAACATTTCCGGTTTTCTGTCTGTACTCCCAGTAATGAACCGGAAAATAATATTGAGAATTGAGTTAGATATTTCTGCTTCGACTTGCATTCAATTCTGAAGCAACGTCCAGACGGTACGTGTTTGGAATTGTTTTTTATTTACCTATAATTTATTCGGTTCCCATCGCGCTGAATATATTTTTTCTTCATCGGGCTTAATTTTCTCTGGAAAGAATAAAATTATATTAAATTATTTACGCAGTGCTTTAAAAAGTGAAAATTTAGAAACCGTAAATATTCTTTTGACAAAGATGGAATATTTTGTAAATGCATTTAAACATGGCACGAATTATTTAGGTTACGCGAACAACAAACCGCAAAACCACCGTCGAACTGTAGGTTTTGAGATCAAAGTAAAGAGAGCTTTTGCATTCCGCTAATTCTAACAAGACAGAAAAAAATTGTCTATTAAACTCGGTTCTTACTATTTCTTTGTTTGTATTGAACGAAATTTTAATTCAAATTGATTTTAAACTATTTTTTCACCAGCCATTAACTTCCCGTATTTCGCAACTTGAATATTCCCGAATTACGAGTGAAGAAAAGAGGACTGCATGGTTGTAGATTGTGCGGGTTTCCCGGAGATGGTCAGGTTGTATGCGAGTCAACAAAAGCCGGTAACGAGGGCTGATCAAAGCCGTGAGTAAACCGAATTTGACTGCCTCGGTCGCTTTATCCCCAGGGCGTTGCTCAAACACAGTACTTTAATTAAATCAACCCTTACCTTAACAATCCTCGCCTGCGCTCAACCAGCGCACGCGGCATGCGCTCAGCACACCACACGCTTCGCACGTCTCATCTTGGTGAAATCTGTTTTCTCCATTTTTTTCAGCACGAAAACCCTGGGAAAATAAATGCTCATTCGTAACCCCTTTTTTCATCGACACGCTCTGCTTTTTGCGAGCTTGGAAAAATCACCTCCGACTAATTCCAGTGCTTTAGACTCGCACTGTTTTTCGTTTCATTTATTTGAATGCAAATTCCATCGAATAAACATTGTTCCAATTTTATTGCAATGGAAATACAATGATTGCATTTTTAAATACATTTAAAAACACTTTTTTATCTCGGCCAAACTAATATTCCATAAACTAAATTTTGATAACATTTTATGTGACTGTATTAACCGTTGCATTTCCCATAGGACCAGATGAAGTGAGAGAATATAGTATAAAACAAGCAAACATTCAGGAAACGTGATGTGATCGAGTCTTTCATCTGGCCTTTTAAAGATTAATAAGTATACATAAAATGTTAGTAGTACATTAATAGAAGTACAGCAGGAGAGGATAAGAAGAGATGATTATTTTTGCTTTTATTTTTAATCAGTCAATATTTTATTGAAATGATATTTTATAAACGGTTTGAAACATTAAGAGGTGAATGTTGCAATAAAAAGTATTCCCATCGGATTATGATCGTAAATTTGACTAGACGTTTTATTCTTTATCGTCTGTGATTTTATTACTTTGAGACAAGAAAATCTGAACAACATAGAATCGCAAAAAATGAATTGTAAATTACTCTTGCTCGCTATACACTTTTTTGTTTAAAAATTGGAATGTCGCGACTATGTTATTAATTTTTTGTCAACATAATATCATGTATGATATTAAATTTCTCTTATATACATTTTTAACATATCTTTTGACTCAAATCGTTTATGTAATTATTTGGACATGGTGGGGCTGTTGTGTTCCTATACAATAATAAATATCAAGATTATTTATAAATAAATTTATTAATAAGGGAAATTAGGTAATGTTTCAAGTGGATGGTATAACATGACATGTGTTGGGAACCGTTAGTGCAAGATTGTCGTTTATTTTCCCAGTATTTCTTAAGTTTTATAAGGGTCTATAGAAAGTATGGAAGTAAGAAAGATAACTTTTTGGACAGCAAGCCTACAATTGACATTTATGGCGTGCGCATTTTGCTAGTTGAATGATTCTTTTATAAAACGTAGCCGATTTGATGTGGTTTTATTGGAGCACGTCTGGTGGTACCTTCTGTCTGTCAATGACCTTCTTCAGTCCGGGCAGGCTTGACTTGCGAATGGCGACATGTGCGGAATAGATGTCTTAGCGTTGCAGAGCGTAAGGGTAACCTTTCGTAGCTCACCATGAAGATATTGAGGGAGGATTGTGTGATAGTCGGGATGT
>WSZQ02088839.1:0-14339 GCA_019419845.2 Weissflogia rhopalogaster | reverse complement strand
CTCGACTTAGATATTGTCGTTGCTCAGTGCAAGAACTTGTGCTCGCAGACCTGCACATCATCTGCAGCGTACGCACATCGAGCATATACAAACAATAAGTACGAAAGAGCTCCCTCTTCAAAGATGCAAACATGAACACGATTAAGATATTTATCATCACTTGTAAATTATACACATCAATTTACGCGATGAAATTAAATGTAATTTACAATTTTTTGAGGAGCGTTTAAACTCGGCAAAATGCTGTGCCTTCCGGTCACAATTTACGATTCACGAATAATCTATAATTTGCCACATGATTGCGATGCCATTCGCATAATGCCACTATAATCATGTTGATTAACGCATCAAATCTCTGTGCAAATCTCTGCACAGTCCTCTATATATAATTACCAATAAAATACAAACATTCACTTAAACCTACAAACAGCATCAAAAATATGTTTAGAAATTGTGATTGTCCGCTTGTTTAAAAAGTCGTTTTATTTTAGAAAAAATAATGTTACTTTTTTATTATATTAATACTTTACACGCAAGAGATTTTCTAAGTTGCATATTGAAGAGCCGTTTAATTAATTGAAGCTGCATCGTTACGGCAGCATCGTTATCTGGTCACAGATTGCTTTTAATTTGAGCCTTGTAGATGCAGCTTCCTGAGATGAACAGCATGCCGGCGTAACTATTCGTCAAAAAGGGTGGAGTTGAATTAAAATGGGAAGCGAATTATGTACGTCAGTTAACGACACGCCCGATTTAATTAAACTTAAAGAGATGAGGGTATAAAATAATGATTAGGAAACTTGTTGTGATATAACGTATAGAAAATATGTTAAAGATTGGTTTAAAAATGATTAACTTGCCTTCTAGAAGCTGGTTTTAAATATCATTGAAGGGGAAACTTTATTTACGAGGTTTAAAAATATATAGATTTTTTTGAAAATAGTTTTGATCAATAGTAAAACTATTCAATTCATTACGGCAAATATGGCATATTCTTCAATTGTAATTAAATTAATAATTTGCACTTTATTTCATTTAATTTTAATAAAATTGAAGGAGTCATTTTATTGTTTCATTTATTGTAGTGTTTGGTCTCTATCGGTAGATAGATAGAGACCAAACACAATGTGATTTTATGGAGCGCCGAGTAATCTCGAATACTTTTGTTGTTAATTGTCAATAACTTGCAAGCAGTACGATCAATCTGAATGGGTGAAAGTCCGAGAAGTAGAGGAGCAAATTAGTAAGGGCCGCATTAAGGGAAGCGCCCAGGGTACCAGGCCGTACAAACTGTGGGGAAGAAACCAGAATATATTGGCTGCATAGAAAAAGGAGCGTCGGAAAAAGTGACCTTGACACGTGCAAGGTGTGTTTCTGAAGAAAGAGGATAGAAAGTATGCATGGGAGAAGAGTTCAGAAAGTGTGCGCTATATGAGGAGGGATGGAATACTTGGGAGCATTTAGCAGGGGGGTTGGAAATTGTTGCAAGGCCACTGACGGAACTAACTTTTAATGGCGAGGCGGTGCAAGAAAATTAGACGATTTGCAAACTAAATCAATGTATTTAAAACTCGTGGCGGTTGGCGGTGCATAAAGCGATAAAATGGCGGTGGAAGTGGACGTAGTCGATTGTCGAGACGATAGGCGAGACAAAAGAGATTCTATGGTGACGGTGAGAGAAAACTCTCCTTCATAAGACGATGTATCGACTCATCTGTCCATATAAGATTATCTCCCTGATTCATAGACGTGGTTGTTGCGAGCAAGAAATCAGTAATTTAGCTTGCGCAAAGTAAAAGGTATGCGCGCTTGACAAAAGATTCAAATAATGCACAACAGATCAAACAACCAAACATGTAATAAAAAATGCCGCAACAAGGGGAATGCATGGGAATGAATCAAGAATGGATGAGAGGTATGCGAGAGGGAGGGAATGTGATCGTGGGGTGGTTAGGAGGGAAGGGTGAGGGGGTCGGGCGGGCGACTGTCCAGTATTGAATCTAATATGGTATATTTATGGTGTATTTATTTATTGAGTTATTTTAATATTTCTTAAGTTTGTAAATAGATGTAGTGTGATGGAAGATGGAAGTTATGTCAGATAAGAGGGTATACCAATAAAGGTTGATTTAGGTATATTAGCAGCTCGCCGCAAACTTCTTATCGGCGTCTGGCACTTTGAACAATCCTTGAATGCTGATAACTAGGCATGTCAAAAATATCGATATTGATAAATATCGTTATATCGGCCTCAAAATTTCGATATTTATCGATAATTTCAATTTCTATAATATCGATATATCGATATCGAAATTTTTAATATCGTTTTGACAAGTCATTGACGTAACCGCCATCTGAGAAGTGTTCTGAAGGTCAAAATTGGCACTTTTTCTTTTTAGGGACACATTTTAGGTTCTATATAATAATTGTTAATCCATTGATATTTGTTGGAATCATAAGAATAAGTTCAACATCGATTTTTTGCTAGTATTGCAATTATAGTACTACTATTTTTATGTATTATTGCAATTATTACATTTGGTGGATTGATAGATTGATAGATCTATATATGAATTATTATTATTGTTAGTATTACTTTAAATATCGATTTTTGTCGTTGACATAAGATTAACAATAAAAAGAAATCACGGACATAGGAACACTGCTGTAGCCGGTGTATGAGTTCGAGATTCCATGTGAATTAACGGTAACTGCAGATTGTTGGGAACTGTAGTTAGTCCTGAAACCGTATACAGATGGCGCTCCTACGGAATTTCGATTTGATCAATATTGATAATATCGATATTTCCAAGTCAATATTTCGATATCGATATATCGAAAAATTGGAAATATCGATTTCGATAAATATCGTCATTTCATCATCGTCTGACATAACAAGTACTCAAAGCAACCGAGATAACTCTCCCCACAACCATGCGCAATTTAGGCAAATACCAGAAAAAAAATCCACAAAGGGTTAACGTAAATAGAATAAAAAAGCAGTCATCTAGTAAGATGAAGCAATATTCACATCCCAAAAGAAGAAAAGTAAAAATTGAATTGTTAGTTTTTGAGCTATTCGCCGTCTAAATTCGGCTCACACTCGTCAGGTAAGCGCACGATTAGAACGTAACGTTTACTTCAAAGAACTATCAAAGGTTCATATGTTTACTATCACTTTCAAATTAATATATTTTGGGTACATATATCTCGTTAGTTAATTAACCTGGTTTTATTTTATGCTTTATTGGCTTTTCTATCATTTAGTATCTTTCACTATGAAATTTTTCGTTTTGTTCAAGTTTTTTTTTTGAATAGTTTTATTTCTAAAAGTAAGTTTCAATCATGTGGCGTCTCGATGTTAATAAGCAAACAATATGGTGCCCTCTTTGTGCATGCCGCAAGCCAAATGCGCTTAATCGAGAAAAGGAAGTTGTACGTCGAAAGGAGAAAGAGAAAAACGCGCGTCGGAACCAGTAAAAGAACAACGCAAACACAACGCAAGATACCCCAAAGCGTTCGTTCACAAGTTCGTTTATTTATTGATAATTTATGCACAACGCCGCGTCTTCCTTCTTCATCTTCGGGCCTCCGCCACAGTTTAGGTGGCGCCTGGTGGTAATTTCCATTTCTCCCTAAAGCCGAATAAATATTTTCTTTAATTAAACGAAATTTATTAATTAGATATGGGTCAGGCCCGTACCGCCACTTATTATTTATTTATTTAAATTTCTACAATGGTTTTTGTGTGTTTTTCATTTATTTATGCTAATCAAAACAATCATCTATTTAAATTGAATTTTTTTATGGTGTGTTACTTGAAATTTATGGAACATGTGATTTTAACATAATTTTTACTGATTTGCTTGCGATTAATCGGAATATTTAGGTTCTATTATAGTTGTAATTACATTATTTCTTAGTATAATAGGTTAAGTTTCTTTATAAGTTTATTAATTGTTGCCAGTTATCCACATGTAAATCATAGCTTTGATTAGGAGCCACGAACGTTTATTATTGTTTTCTTATTTTATTAGTTCCGTCATATTCTTAACCTTTTTTGCACTCCAGAGGATTTTCGCCAGCGCTCTGTATCTCAAGTTGTGTGAGGTTGAATACGACCAAGTTACCGGTGAGCGTTCTTGTAGTTTTCTCCGCACAGTGGAGAAATTTCATGAAAAAGCGTCTTAAAACTTTGTGTAAAACAAGATAAATGTAAATCGACACAGCTAACATTAGAGGATTTTACAAATTACAAAAATCAGGCATTCTTTTCTTGAAAGGATTCAACGTTTTTGTCTCGTCCTTCTTTCATCGTAGAGATACGTTTTGTCGTCCCTCATGAGTAGAAACTACCTCATTATGACTACGGAGAAGTTGTCAATTCGTATTTTATCAGGTCATTTTTTGCCGAATTGCTTGTTGAACAGACTGTATGTGCGCATTTGGTTATAGGAGTTGTTTTACAATAGTTTCAATGGAAGCGTGCATACATAGAGCGATTCAGCGATCGGAAGACCAAAAGCACGAATTCCGCAAAGTTTTGGAAAAATAAACGCACTTGAGTTCGGGTACTTCATGGCACGACGACGCGTTGACTGTGCGCTGAAACAACTTATCTTGTTTATATTAACTTATATTAAAATATGTTATCTAAATGGGTAATAAAATCGCGGAATTTAAACGCCTTCTTATGCAGTCGTGTTCTGGGTAATCAAGACGAGCACGCCAGCGCTAGGTCTGCAGAAAGCTTAAAATTAATAACGTTGCAACACCGTGGATGCACTAATAAATACACATTTCACGTCTTTTTCATGAATTTTACCATATTTAGAATATTCCTATCGGAATGAATAATACATCATTAGATAGCTTAACTCTTCTGCGTCAATAATCAGTAGTTAGAATTTAAAATTATTCTATAGTCTAATGTAAATATCGTTTACAATGATAAAACACAGTTATGCTATCAAACTTACGTTTGCATTTGGTGTTTGATCTTGAACTCACTATTATTATCTATACTTATTTTATCTATACTTTAATAAGCTGATAACAACTTTCTACACTGATGATTAACGGCATCGACCGATTCCAAATTAAACAAAGGAATTGAAAGAAATGAAAAGGAACTTTTGAACAATTTTCAGAAAATAACCCAGCACTCACAATTCATAATTAATTTCATAAATTATCACCACAATAAACATATACATATATCAAATGTTTGATTACTAGACGCCTTGATAGAAAAATGAAACAAAAAGCTCTTCAAAGATAGATAGCGCTTGTGGTTATAGTGGCAATTTCCAACACTTGGTGGATGTTGAAAAGTGTGTGTAGCAACGCAAAATTGAAGTAATAAAATTAATAAATTCCGCAATACGGAGGCATAAAAGTAATTTTATTAGCCATAATAAGTATGTGAGCGAGAAATGGCGATTGGCGTTGGCTGCTGCCGGCCAGCCAGAGTGCTCTTGCGCCCGCCGCTGAGCTGCACGTCGGCGTCGGCCAATTATCCCTTAAAAATAGACCAATTTCCTCTTATCACCGCTTAATCACGCCTATAATATTAAAATCACGCTTTTTGCCTCTCTACCGCAGTTTTTTCGCAATCTGCGTAGCAGCACAATCCCGCATCATTGCCTGCCGATCGCGCTTAAATGAAATATCACTTACGTCCTAAGTTGATCTTACTTAACCTCTTCGGTGCACGTAGAGCACGTTTGATTGCAAGACATACAGTGTAGTGGAAAACATAGCAAATGTGACCGCAGATTGAAAATCTAGCGGCGTTGCACGCTTAATAAACCAATTAGGAATGTGTTTATGCTGCACATGCGCATGCACATTATCCGGCCATTTTCCTATATTAGACATTAGCTGTAATCACACACTTGGTATGATAACCGAATACAGGAACTATGCTTTTTCGTTGTTTTATTGAAATAGAGTTACAGCCTCTATATTCTATTAAATGCGAGCAAAAACAAAGCAAATGAAAATTTAGAAGCATAAGAGTATGTAGCTAACATATGGTAGAGGAAGTATCAAAGATCGCTCTAACAATGTTATGGCAAAATATTGTTCATGTATTGCTTACGTTGAATGAACCAATATTAATGTAATTTTATGTTGCATTATATCGTAAATGCCAAAAACCAAACCAAATAACAAAAACAAGTTCTTGAGTCCAGCTTTCACTCTTAATATTCTGCTATGGTGAAAATTATTGTTAAATCGTTCCGTTTAATTTCTTTTTAATTCCTCCCTTTAATTTGGAAACAGCAGATGGCGTTAATTATAAGTGTAGAAATGTGTTATTAGTTATTAGCGTATTAAAGAATAGATTATTAGATTAGGATAGGATAAGGTGGGATAGTTGAAAACGAAAATCTAATGCGAACGTAAGTTGACTTGTATAATTGTATTACTGGAGCAATGTTTACAATATTTGGCTTTCAGTCAGCGCTGCCTCATAGATATATTCTTTGTGGAGTGTTAACAGCGGGATTTCATTGTCAAAATTACGTAAATTGCGAAAACGTAAGTGACAGTTGGTAATATACTCATGGACAAGGGCAAGATGATATTGCCGATCATTTTCCGGCCATGAACCGATTTTAAGTTGAAAATTTCCGTAGCCGCACCGATCATCGTGGTTCATATCAACGTCGGACACTTTTTCGTGGGCTGATCATCGCGTGCTCGCTTCAACGTCGGGCTAATCTTCGTGAAAACATTTCATCGTCAGCATTATAAAACATGAACGGTTGCTTTAATTATTGTACAAACTTCTAGGATTAATGTTTTTGAAATTCCACTTCGAATGCTACCATATTTGATATAAAGATGTAATTAATAATGTGTTATTAGCAATCATGATATCATCGCTTCAATGTAATGAATGCGATAAACTTAATTACATGTATTTCAAAAACTATATGACATTTCCCTAATCAATGGTTGTTCCGATTATCAGGTGTTCCATTTACCAAGAGTTTACAGCAAAGAAAATACCTAAATAGAATACCGACAGCTGTTTAAACACTGGTCCCGTGAAAGCAAGGCGTTCCGAAGAGGGCGCTTCAATCAGCGCTCCAAAATCCGCCCCTCCACAATCCTACTACTATTCATATTGTTAATGCCTTTCCGTTAGTAGATCGTGAGGTATGTCCTCAGTTCCTATTACACTCAGTTTGTAACTCAAATTAAAAATAATTTATGATTAGGATTCGGTATCATAGACAAAGCGTATATTTACCCGTTAGTTATGTAATGCCAATATTCCTCTTCTTTAATTCGTAGAGACGACGACTAATTTTCTGGCTATTATAAAATTTGCATTCACCCACGTCAGTTCTTAGTAAACTGGACTAATTTCTTCAGAACATAACATATTTAAAATGCACAAAAACACCACAAAAATTATTTCTAAAGAACAATATCAAATTTGCACACCTTGTTAAATTGTGGTACATTGCGCTAACATGCGGTATTGAAACAGATGTGAACTTCATTTTGATTAATCACATCCCCTCCATAGAACAAGACGGTAGCGAATGTAGCGACCTCTTCGGAACGCCTGGCGTTCAGAGAACCAGCGATCCCATAAGACTAGGAACTCTTATTATTCCTCTATGGTCTACAGTATTTAAAGTTGATCAAATCCCTTTTTCCTTTGCGTTTATGCATTTACATGCACTCCATGGTTTTGTTTTACACGCAGTTTTGGTGCGCTTAATTTTTAATGAACTTTTAGTGCTGAGACATTTAATGATTTTGATGAAACGTGCAAACAAGCGGCACCGGCCACGGTGTGCTAAATGCGTTAAATTCGCCTCATCTAAAGGTATAGCTCGCCCGACGAAGGTGTGCGCCGTGTTATTAAAACCAAGAAAGCCTCTCAGCAACGATGGCGACGAAGACGAGAGCCTGTTGCCGGTACACTTCGCACGCCGCCGACATATTCGAACCGCTCTAATTTAGTGCCGCTAAATAACGCGCGTAATAACCGCCAGCGCAAATTCTGTGGCGAATTTCGTACGGCCGGCCGGCCGGCATCGGCAAGCACGTTTTAATTTACATGCGCGCGCGCGCGCTCAGGCCCTCAAATCACACGGTGCCCACGAAACCAATTAAGCACCATCAACCATTACCGCATAGAATTTGCGCTCGGTAAATTCGAAGCAATTTCAATTTTAAATTAAATGCAAATAAGTAAATGCGGCGGGTACTTAGCAATGCGTGCACATTGTATCGGGTGTGAAAAATGAGGTTGTGGAGCATAAGGACGCGCGCGCTCGCACGATTGGTGGCATAAATCACATTCGGTAATTGTTTACACACCGTGACATATTTATTGACTGTAAAGTTATGGCCGCATGAGTTATTACCGGAGCGCCGTCGTTGGTGCGCGCCTAGAGCCCAATAGTTTCTGCCTTTGAAGTTCACGTTTAATGGGGATTTTAATTAAATTTCGTTACAATGTTTACTTTTCCACTTACCGACTGACTTATGGGGGTGCAGCCAGCTCCAGCACGGACGGGTATTGGTTGGAATTTATTAAGTCTGCTTCATCTGACGGATTAGTATTTATTTTTAAACTATAGTTAGCTTTTCAATGTGTGATTATAGCAATGCTTGTTCGGAAAAAGAGAGAAAAAGAAGGATCAACTGGCACATATGTTAAATTGACCATTGACAAATGCCATTTTATGAACCTTTTTTTTTGATTTTACCGAGCATCGACTATCCAATCATAGTTCCACTAGCTTCAGGATTGACGATCTTCGATAATTTGTGACTTTATTATCCCAAAGGAATATAAGAAATTTTATCTACCTGTTCAAGTAAATGAGCCACTTCCATATAATTACAATATTCATATAACAAGAAGCAGACTTTAAGGAACAATAGTAAATATAAAAGTGATATTCCAAATAAATATATTAATGCCCATCATTAAACTGCTGTTACATGTCATTTGCAATTGTTAAGCATCTCTGAGAATCAAATTGTGCGACACTTTGCGCAATACATATTACCGTTTACTCCTTTCACCTCAAAATTGCACATTCGTGTGACGTGTGACATTACAGGCAAGCTGTGCATAATAACTAGCAATTACAAAATGTTCTTTTCTTTCGCCCATCATATAATCGACGAGCAAATTTTATGGCACTTGCGATAGTTGCCCTTTTCCAGTTACTTTCGTTGAAGTGCCCGTTAAACACAAACATTCTCGCATTTTACTCTTTTGTTGTGCTTACTTTTTACATTTTTTCGTAGCAATTTTGTCGTTGTGCCGTTTTGTTGTCCAGGTTGAATTGTCTTCCAGCGTTCGCGTCACTGTTATTGTTATCCGTACCATGCGCTGCTTCTTCGTACTTTTTACCGTTTAGAGCTGGTACAATTTGCAATTAGGCCGAGTAACGACCCATTGGTCTTCGGCTTCGTTTTTCGTTTTCGTGGAAGTTAGCCGAGGCACGAATACATATGTGCTGTGCTGTGCTGTGAGTGTCATGCACTCGCTTATTACCGGACAGTAGCGTTTGTTAATTGCTCATAATAAGCTATGAGTACGTGCAACAAGTAATAACACAAGCAATAATAATACTCATGGCAAGCGGGGACAAGATGCATTCAATACCGAATGCCGGTAGTCGGCAACAGAAAAAAAAACTAATATGACGAATGAGCCGAAAGGATAATGGCAGTCTATTGATTACATATTATATTTCTTGAAATGGAAGTATTTTGTTCATGTCAGGTTATGGAGAGATTATGTAAGGTTAAATTTACACCCGAAGAAGATTAGAATGAGATTTTTATCCAGTTTTATGAGTACATTTAAAATTGCAATTTAATTGATCACCAAATCGCCTTTTATGATATACAGCAGAACTGCTCCTGTTTTTTTGTATACAGGACCGAATAAGAAATCATTTTTCAATTTGCACAAACTTTGAAGGGTGCTGCCACTATTATTTCAAAAACGCTTTCCATGACATTATGAATATTAAGTCTCTTTGAGCATAGAACTTGTTAATGAATAATGCAATCGCAAGACAAAAAAATTGGGGAGTTATCGTTTCGTGGGCTTGTTAGCACTAAGACATAAATTATAGAGCGGAACATTTTCGAACTTGAGCATTTGCAAATAAAGTGGTTTCGACAAAGACTCCAACAAAAATCTATAAAACAATTTGTAGACCTCTACTTGACTATTCATGCATACTATTTGATAATGCTACTAAAAACACCCTAAAGTAAAAAAGTACTGCTGAGAAAACATCGCTTAGATTTATTACCAAACTTTGGCATCCCACAATTTCTTTACACAATCCTCCGAATACATTATTTTACGAAAAAAGCGCTATACTTCCCATAGAATACCGCGGAATTGCAAGAGAAGTTCAAAAGTAAAAGATAAAACATCGCAATCGTGAATGACGCTTACATACAATCCCCCATCCCAAATCCTCCTAATTTAAAATACATTCTCATCCTCTTCATGATCATTACTTCATTATTGCAAATTATCATCTTCTGTTTCATTTTTCACTTTCAAAACTATGATATTTACTTGTTTTATTATTATGTAAAAAAATTCCTTCTTGTGGGAAACACCTTAGAGGACGATAGCCATTAAAATATATTGATTGTTATTAAAAACTAACACAAATAATAATCACAAAATATAATCCAAGATAACATAGCACATTTTGCGAATCTCTCTTCATCTTTGAAGAAATGATAAAGTATGCTTGGTTTGCATCAAAACTGGCTACATATAGAAGTATTTTCTTCAACGTAACCCAAGCGTGTTTTGATCCTGACGATTAAAAAAAAGTGCATGTAAAGCATCATAATTTGTGCCAGATTGCGGAAATCCCTTATGTTATCCATGCTTTTATGACTTATTCCATTGTAGAACTGTAGAATTGTAGAACTTGTAATTAACAATAAAGTGGTTCTTGTTAAATTCTTTGTTTATTTCTAAATTTATAATATATATTAATATGTACAATAAAAAAGCAGGAAAAAAACGCTGCAAATGAGGTTTGATCTCCTCCTGAACTGTATCAAACAGTTCAGTAACAGAATGTTATATTTAATATACATGTAGGGTGTCTAGAAAAAAAAATGTATTTGGTCCGTAGACCTGGCCATCTACCTATCTGGTCCTTCAGCCTGGATACATGTTTTATTTATTTATTTTTTATATTTTTACATGATAATATGATGTTGTTATTGTTGATTTTTGGTGTTGTGTTGATTCCTTGTCGAGTGTTGAGATTGCCTCGTGGTTTTTGTTTGTTGTAGTTGTAGTGAAAGATGTGCATACTGTACATGTATGTACATGTATGTACAAAGATGGATTTTTGGTCTGTGATTTTGTAATTGTTGTGATTTTTGTAGTGTAATTTTTAATGGCATGGATTTTGTGTGATTAATCTTTGTGTGAATTAATTAAATAATTAATTCACACATGTGGATGCCCACCTCGGGGAATCGAACCCTGTCCGACTGCGTGGTAAGCCGAAGCACTACCAACGTGTGCTGCCCAGGTGGGCGGGTGTCTAGATTATTTTGACTTTTAATATTTGGGTGAGGTAATAAGTATTTTGCAGGAAACAACTGTGGGATAATAAAACCTGTATGTATTGTTCCTCTAGTGAGGTACGCGGGGTAGTCTAGTTGCCATGTGTACCGTCACCAAATATTTTTAGTGACTGGTATGGAAGTTTATGTTTCGGTATGGCTCCTGGCAAATACCTTCTTGAGATTAGTTTGTTTTTATTCATTGTTGTTTTAAAAAATAATTTTTCGGCCATTTCAGTAATAAACTCTCTAATAGGCATAACGTTTGAGTCCGCGTGTAATTCTCTTATGCGAGTATACTTGTCTTTGTTTAGAACTAGTCTAAGGCATTTTTTCTGAAATATCTGGAGTTTCTTGTACTTTGTTTTTGATATACCATACCAGATTGGTGAGGCGCATGTGATGACGGGTGTAATAGCCATTTTGTACAATATCACTTTATTCTTTGTGCTAAGTTTACTTGATCTAATAGGCAGATCAAGTAAACTGTAAATACTTATTAAGGCCTTTTGGCCGTTGCTGCGTAATTGCTCTAGATTTTTCGCAAAGTTTAGTCTGCTATCAATTCCCAGGTATTCCCAGGTATTTGACTTCATTTGCTATTTCCACGTGTTCTCCTTGCACACCGACCAGGCAACCACTACACCAAGCAACCAGCACTTCGGTCGTGGTGTTCGGACACTATACGAGCTCGAAAATTTGCGCTCGAACCAAATCCTTAACAATTATTTTTTCGAAAACTATCAAGCGTTGCTACCTAGGATTTTGACCATATTTTTTTTCAAAAATCTATAACCCGACTGTATTTTTAATTTTGCGAAACTGATTTGACAGAACGTGGACTCTCCTTGTTAGATCACTATAAACTAGTCCTAATACAAGATTCGATTGAGGTTCGTTTGAGGTTAATTGCATATAATAAACCGATTGGACTTTGCAAGTTGCTCCGTTTAACAACCGACGCCGTCCTTTTAAAATTTTTAGCATTTTAACATGCGTTTCAGTCACTTTCCGCAGATATACGAGGCGTTTTAAGACATCGCATCGTTAAGATATCTAGTTTATTGCAAAATAAAACGCGACCTACGTTCGTTGCCGGCTCAGCAGGATGTCGAAGCGGCGCTCGAAACTCCGCCGCCAAACATCGGCCAGCGTCCGAGAAAAATACATTTTATAGAACCAAATTAAATTACAAATTACTTTCAGTGTGACAAATCCGACAGGTCGCGTTCATTGTGTGCCGTACCATTGCACACAACCGTAGCATTGTCTTCCTACGATGTGTGCATCGAGTGGAAATTCGAAAATCGTATAAAAATGTATAAAAGTCAATTGAATTTATATCGAATGGACGGATGCAGCGTGTTTGGCGCAGCGTGTGCGCGACCCTGTAATAAAGCTGAAATATTAAATCCACACACGTGCAGGCATATGTGCATACATACATGCACGAGTTGTGTAGCGCCTTGTGAAGATGTCAAAATGGAGTAAAACGAAGCGAGACGCCGCGCGGTCATTACCGCACGATTATTATTGTCGGACACGAGATTCGCGCTCGAGGGAGATAAATTTCGCTGGGGTTTGCTGGGGCCGATGCGACGCCGCCGCCGGGGCGTCGAGGAATTACATTCGTTGCTATTTATACTACATTTATATGAAACAAATGAGCGCTGTTAATACATTAACATGCCTGAATGCATATGGCACGAGTTTGGAGACAATCAAAAATGATAATTTTAATCTTTGCATTAAATGTTATAGTCTGGTCTTTTTATTTAGGATTATATAGGTGGGTATTTTTGTTGGGTATTTAGATGTGGGTTTTATGATTAATTGTTATTAATTTTTAAATTTTAAAATTCATTCAGCTCAAAGTCTGGCTCTCTTTGAGTGTGAAGTTTTGGCTCGAATATGAAGAACAGTGGAGCTTTCTAACCACTTTCACCGACTACTTAGGGGACGTCAAATGCTAACAATAAGTAATGTAAGCGATATATAATTTTCAAAGCATGTATTAAGGATAACGCTTGAGAGTTGCATCGTCTTGCTTAATTAGAATTAGTTTTTAGTCTTATGCATCTATCAAATTTCGTTAAAATCAATGAGGGCTCAACCTCTCTACACCAAGAAGGAATGATGAAGGACTTGACCTAATGGATTTACATGAAATTTGGTATAGGACTAGGGTTACGCGGTTTTAGCGGTTTTTAGTATCACGTCACAGGCGTTTGACAAGGTCCGCCTGAAAGACAGTATCACTTCACTGGGAGAAAAAGGAGTACAAAGGGAATTGCTAAAACTAATTTCACTGCTAAACACCGGTAACATTACTAAAATCCGGCTAAAGAACGGAACATCGATCCAAACAACATCAGGAATACGACAAGGGGACAGCCTTAGGCCACTATTATTTAATACAATTATGAACCGAACTATATCAGACACCAAGAAAACAACTGAATGATATAAGATCGGATAAGATCGCTTCGTTTGAATTTATTATAAAGTAATCAAATAAAAATAGAATTGTAACAATTAAATTCATTTCCAGAATATTTTTATTTATTCAACAACCTTTTTCTACCACATAGTGGTGTAAGGAAAAAGTAACTTTCACCCGGCCCAATCCGGTCTCGCTACTGATGGTACTTGCTTTGAACTTTTTGTGCATATGGGTTTTTCCGGGGACCGTTGCAAGCGAATCGCCCAACCTTCATTCACGTTTTTACCGC
>WSZQ02088817.1:0-14347 GCA_019419845.2 Weissflogia rhopalogaster | reverse complement strand
AATCTCTATGCTATCTACTTCTAATTCATGTCTTACCACCTCGCTTCTTACTCTGTCTAATTTAGTTACCCCATACACTCTTCTCAGGCATTACATCTCTGCTGTAGACATGTCAGACGATGATGAAATATCGATATTTGTCTAAATCGATTTTTTCAATTTTTCGATATATCGATATCGAAATATCATCTTGAAAATATCGATATTATCAATATCGATTAAATAGAAATTTCATAGGAACGCCATCTTTATATGGGTTTCATCAAATATAATAATTACAATAATAAATAAAAGTAGATCAATTTAACATCGATATTTATGTTAATTATAAGATTTCAACAAATATCGATGTATTAAGATTATTATATAGATTCTAAAACGAGGAAAAATTGCTAATTTTGAAATTCTCAGAATACTTTTCAGATGGCGGTTACGTCAATGATATGTCAAAACGATATCAAAAATGTCAATACCGTTACATCGATATTATTAAAAATGAAATTATCGATAAATATCGAAATTTTGAGGCCGATATATCGATATTTACCAATATCGATATTTTTTGACATTTCTACTATATAAGAGAAAGGAAATTATCAATATGTTGGGCAATTAAGAGACATTTTAATGTGATAGAAATAAAATTAACTAATCTATGGGAAAATACACAACTGTGAACTGTGGAGTCGTAGGTGCCTGGTGTTTATGAGTGATTAAGAGATGATGATTTATATACACCGTTTATGAACAGAAGGTTGCGAAGAGTTTACAAACACATAACAAAGAATACAGTAACAATCGCGAGGAAGCGGAAGAGGAAAAACATATGGTGAAAGCGAGGTAGAGAAAAGTAGTTGAAGAGACGAAAATGCTAAACCTACAGCACAAAACCTACAGCCAAAGTGTGGTGGGAAACGCCACAGAACTATTAGAGTAATGTACGAAAACATTTATTAATCCAATACTGAAAAACATAGCTACTGTAAATCGTTAGTTACACTATTTTCCCGTTCCTTCCACTTCTCTTTCATTTCATTAAGTTTTCTTCGGCGTCTATCCATTTCTACACTCTTCTTGTTGCTTAATCTACTCATTTGGGCTTCAACACTATGTTCTTTATTCCACAAATTATCCAATTTGGTAATCAGTATGCTTCGAGCTGTCTTTCTATTCTGGTCTAATGATCGACTTTGGTGACTCTTGACAACAATTCCAGTAGGCAGGTGTTTGAGAACAACACAATTGGAAGTTTTGTTCGTGGCTTGACCACCTGGCCCAGCTCCTCTCACATGCTGCTCATCCAAATCAGCTTCAATTAACGTAGGTACTTTTGAATAATCAATATGGTTAGGTTTATGAGAATATGCAATAATATTGCAATTGTTTATGATTGTTAGGATGTTACTGTTTCTGGGAATTCTTAACCTGAATATATGAAAATTACTTAGCATCGTGATTTTAGAGCACTGAATGCCTTTCGAGAAGTGCTTCCCCTTTCTGTGGAAAAAAAAGATGCATTTTTACAATTTTGGGGAAAGAATGAACTTAAGTACTTACATTATAATTGTGATTTATATCTGCTGGTTTAGTAATGTTTTTATTAAGCTTGAACTCAGTCTTGATTTTATTGTAAAAGTAGTTTTTATCTGTGTATTGTACTTGTTGGCTATAACGCAAAAGACGTTTGTAGAGAGATAGAACTTCTCGACTACCAAAGGAGCACATTATAATGCACTGTTTATTGCTTTTATAATATTATTTCGGGATGAAAATAGTTTCTTCTTCTTCTTGCTGATTTATGGCTCTTGGCAACAAGGCCCTGTGAACCAGAACTAACCCCACATAAAAGAATCAGGTTATGTATCAACTTAAACTGATGACATTACTGACAGTAGAACGACAGAAGTAAGAGTGAGCATTCAAATAATAACATGACATTAAATTTTAAAAGATGATTTATTTGAAAATTCAAAGAGAGATTCAAAAATTAAAGGAGAAGCAGAAGCTAGCACAAAATTTAAATTTAATGGAGGAGAAAGCCCTTAATTTAACAAATTATTATGCAAAATATTTTGATTAATTCTGTTAGAGTTACATCCAAAATAAAATAATGATTTAAACTACCAATTTCCCCATAGTCCCACAAATTTGAATCCCGGCTGCCAATTCGAAACAAATAAAGAGGAGTAACAGCTAACCCTGACAAAAAACGTCATTTAAAAGAATAAAAGGCTCTACTCATGTCCTTAAATAGAAATTATCCATATTAAAATGAGAAGAGAAAGAAACTTTTTTGACTAAATCATACAACCATCGCCCTGATAACGAAAATAGTTTCAAAGCGTGATTTTGTAGTCAGCTGTTTTGTGAAATAAGAATAGACTGTCCAGTGGGTAATGGTAGGGACCGTAGTAAATAAAGACAGGAATAGTATTCTCCTATCTTTTTATTATCATTTTTATTTGGATACTACTTACATAAAACATTACAATTAAAAATATACTGCAACAAAGAATTAAGGCCGTTGGACCCATATGTATAGTACTCATATACTGCCTATAAAATCTCATCACCAGTATTTCACGGCATGAAGTGAGACAGGACCAGGGGCCATAAGTGATGACCGGGTGACGGACCCCAGAGGGGAGTACTAGTTTCTAAAAGCTTCTAAAATAACGGAGATTTCCTTCGAAAATCTCTTCGCTAGCATAACTTTGACCGACACTTCCCCTTGAATTCAGCGTGTCCTAGCTGCTCGCTGCCTAGCAAAGAAAGTCTTTCAGGTGCTGGGGATACGCAAGTGCAAAGTAGGTGCTCGATCGTCTCTACCTCCGATTTACATAATCTACATTTTGTGAGGTTGCCTTTGCCAATATTGGCTAGGTTGTACAAGACCTCGGCATGAACTGTCGATAGGCTAACAATTTATATCGCTTTTTTCGGTATTATAATTTCTTGGGCTTTGTTGCATGATGCGTTGAGCAGCCTCTAGTACCCTCTTTGTCCCTCCAGGCGGTTTTGCAGATCAAAAATTCTCTTGACTTGCACTGCTCATCGCGAAGGATCGTTAGTGCCGTTTCACAATCAGTCATGATATAGATGCATTTGCCCTTATAGTTCTTTTTGAGTCACATAGCTTTATAGTTATTATTTCTGCCTGAATTATGGAGGGGACCTTACCTACTGCAATGGATTCGTTCCAATTTGGAGATTTCCGATACCAAGGTTCACCCTCTTCTTTGATGCGTTGGAGTAACAGATCACATTATTCTTGTCCTCGGTCTTGTCCAAGGTGCTATATAACGAAATGCCCGGTCTTTAATTCTGAAAGATATCTGTACCTAAATTATGTTCCTGGCCTAATTTACAATCAATGCGTCATTTCTGCTCATAATCAAATTTGTGTAATTCTTATTTCTTTGATGTTATGTAACTAAACTAGTTTAAATTACCCTCTCTTTGCAGTAGATAAATGAGATACATTGATTCAATCAAATCATCCTGCAAATCATACTTTTTATATAGTTTCTTAAATAAATGAGCACCATATTTAGTACCATGTAAAAAGAGCGTATTTTTTGTTAAATAAAAACACATTTATACATATAGCAGGGAAACATTGTGCCCTTCCATCTCTTTCTGAGTAGTCCTGATGATCTACGCCCTCTTGGTCCTTCGCTTCCTTTACCATCTAAATTGCCGTCATTCTGTTCATCGTTCCATTCTTGGCGCCGTTGTTGGATCCAATTATTGATGTTTGGTACATTTACACATGACCGATTGTCCGCGTTCCTGATTGTTTTTCGACCAGCTCTTCTCAGGATCATCATTTCGGTATTGTTTACGAGGTTTTTTGTCCCTATTGTTTCGGATTGTGTTCTGCAGAGTATGTCAGGATCGGGTCCGTCCTGTTTCGCGACAATGTTCCTGGGCTATGAACACTTCTGGGTTTTTCCCTTTTTTCCGGGCTTGCGACCGGCGACACATTGATGGGGTTGCTCGGTTTACCCGCTCGCCATGACGGATGAGTTTATACACTTGTTAAAATTTATAATATACTTCACATATTTTATAGTGGTATCCTCTATTTGGGAAATTTTCTACAGTATCCCATTTATGAAGACTTCGCAAATCAATAGTTGATTAGGATCATCTTGAAAATAAACCCTTACTTGGAAACATTGTTGCATTAATCATGGGAAAAGACTTCACAATCAACGGAAAATTATATGCAGAGTTCAAATGTTCTTATGGTTCGGCTTGATGCATATAAATATATACATAAATATAAAATGAATGCAAAAAATATTGTTAATTTTAAAATTATTAGAATTGGTATCAAAACTTTAGAGAAATAATACTCATTGACAACATAACATAAAATGTATTTGTTTAAAGAAACAATCAACATTGTTGCGCCATCTTCTTCAAATCAGGAGACACACTGAACGAGCAACCGGTAGACGATACCACATCTTCAACATTAACACCCTCAGCCAATTCAATCAATGTCAAGCCATCTTCAGCATCCACACCAAATACACACTGTAAAATAAAGCAGCATACTTAATTATTATTCATTTTATATTAAATAATAAATACCTTTTCGGTGATGATCATATCAACGCAACGCCTTCCAGTAATAGGCAGCGTGCAATTCTCAATAATTTTGGGGTTGCCATTCTTGGAGTTATGTTCCATGCATACGACAACTTTAGTACCAGGTGCAGCAACTAAATCCATGGCACCTCCCATGCCCTTCACCATTTTACCCTAATTAATAAAAATATCATTTAATTACACATTTTTTCAACCAACATGGCAAATATTACCGGAATCATCCAATTCGCCAAATCTCCATATTGAGAAACTTCCATGGCACCCAACATTGTCAAATCAATATGTCCACTAAAAATATAACGATACAAATATTTTTTTAATATATAATAAGCGAGATATTTGTCTACCCTCGAATCATTGCGAAACTTTCATCACTGCCAAAGTATGAAGCACCTGGAAGAACTGTGACAGTCTCTTTGCCTGCGTTGATTAAGTCTGCATCAACATTATTCACAGTAGGGAATGGGCCCAAACCCAGAATTCCGTTTTCTGATTGCAGAAAAACTTCAACGCCCGGGGGAATATAGTTGGAGGCAAGCATTGGCATTCCGATACCCAAATTGGCTGCAAAATTGATATTGTAAAATTGATTCAGTGAAAGAAGATAATGAAATACAATTTACGATATGCATAAGTAGTAATTAGGTAGTCAAATGTTACATACCATACATTCCATCCTTGAATTCCATCGCAGCACGACGTGCAATCCTTTCACGCATTTGCGCAGCGGGTGAATTTTGGCCAACTGATTTTGGAGCACTTGGTTTTGTTACTGTAACTTTCTATATTTCAAATTAATATGTGAAAAATAAGAATTATGAAATATGCTCAATATTAAGTGAATTCCAATTATTCAAATTAAGAATAAAGGGTTGCCCCATATATCCTTCACCGATTTGAATGAAAAATGTACATGCAGTTCATATATTGTAATAATTCTTAATAATTTTCCTCGTTTCAAAAAAGAGTTTCGTCACACCTGGTTATATTTATACGATGCGGTTACTCTCGATATCGGTTTCGCGGCACTATTGTTAGCTGATTTGCATGTGAACCATTTGTTTGTAGGATTATGTTTTGTCCACGTACTTTTCTTTTTATATGGACAAGACTCGAACCTATAACCCTAAGGATAGTATGCTTTTATAGCAGAATATACATATGATTAATTATGACGATGCGTTTTTGGCGTTGCCGGCGTCATGCTAACCGGAACAAGTGGCCCTTCAGAAAATCATATGCGGAGCTGGCTCAGGTCGCTTTTTTGCTCAACCCATTTCCTCATTCTGCAAATTCTCCTTCGGGACTGCCTATTTGGGTATGTCTGAGGGGCCAAGTTTAGCAGGCTACATAGTGTATCCAGTTGCGGATGTCAATACATTTTCCGTTTTAGTTTTCGCTTTTAGTACCTGCTGACAGTGTCCCAGTGCTTCTTGTTTTCCAGCATGTATTGGATTGCTATGCCCGATGTTAGCCGTCTTATGCTTGCATCTTTAAGGTAATCCTAGAATGCGCAATATTCTGTGCTTCGTTTCCCTACGCGGTAGAAGTAATCGCCGTAGTATCCGTGCCCCTTGAGGAGATGTGAGGTCCACAGATCTACTTCGCCATGGCTTCGAATTAGCCAAGGTTGGAGGTGCGGAATTAGGCGTCTCGTCCACTTACCCCTTTCGTACTGGTCCCATCTGATTTGCCCCATGGTTTTCTCGCGTTGACTTTGCGCAGCTGTCATTTGGTGCCTGTTTTGCGCACCAGATATTTGCGCATGCTGCCACCATTAGGGAATCATTCCAGTAATGACGACACTTTGGAATTAATTTTTGAAAAAATGGCGCAAAATGAGAAAAATCCTGTTAATAGACATTATTGCAAAACATGTGTAAAATGTTTCATTCAAACCGGCGACGGACACTTGGGACATTCCTCTTATAAGTATTTTTAATTTGTCTGCAACCGTGTCTGATAATCTTTACAACAAAATGGAAGTTCTTCCCATTATTATAAAGAAATTTCCCATGGAAAGAGTCTGTTTACACTGGACAACACTGAATTTACTTCTTGGATAAAAGTTCATCATCCCCTCGCATACACCAAGGTGTTCCCAAGTATTCACCCCGCACTTACATACACATATACTATGTATTCAAACCCCATCCATACTCCTGCTCTTCAGTTTCATATCTTTCCCTGGACTTAATCCTTTTATCCTCTGCGCTTCTTCTACTTTCTTCCATCCACTCACCCTTTTCCTTGCGCACCATTCCCATACATCCTTCACCAATCTCCCATTCCCAATTCCCTTCAGTTTCTCCTCAAATCGTCATACCCTACTCACTCTCTCCCATTTAATTATCATTCTCCCACTTTCTTGCAACACAATGTACCAAAGGGTAGATCTCCCGAGGCTCATCAAATCTTTGATGAACGAAGCCTGTTCTTACTCAATCGTCTCCCATTCACTCAATCCTCATATAATAATCTAGGCTTCATACATGCATCCCATAATTTCAGTAAGACATCTCAGTTATTTCCCTACATCCGTTTCACACTTTCCCATTCATTTCACATGCTCCCCCACTTAGTATTTGTAATAATCAGAAACTCCAGCTACTTAAAACTATCCACTCTTTCGATCAGTTCCCCCTTCTATTCCAAACACTCTATTCTTCTCCGACCACCAGTATTCCTACACAGCATCCACTTCGTCAATCATTTTATATAGCTAGTCTAATTAACTTTGCAAAAAATTTGAGTTTTTAGTTTCCGATCAAAATTAACAATGTTAGATTTGCTGAACAACTCAATAAACTAGACGTAATTAAGAAGGTATCATAATTACGTTCTAAATTATAATAAAACATTTAAAGCGCTCTGAGTAATTACATATGAGAAGAGAATATCGTGAGCATAGAAAATTTGCCTTTTCCCAGAATTTGCTTGAAAGATGAACATTTCCCCTTGAGGGGTTAACCTAACACTCCTACAGGTAATAATAAACATGTATATTTGTTGTTTTGGGATCGTGGACGTGTATGGTTCTGTTCAAAATAACATCGATTGTTCACCAACAGTGACATGTACAAATCTCAAGGTTACATTACGTAGGGAAGAGTTAAAATTCCAAGAGGGATTTGTATAATTAGAGTTCAGATAACTGAACTAATTAGAAATTTACCATACCTCAATCCTCTTTTCATATTTTTCTCCTTTAATAATCCTGTGCACATAAATGCCTGGCAAGTGTATCTCATCTGGGCACAATTGTCCAACTTCGACGATTTCCTCTACTTCAGCGATGGTAATATTAGCAGCTCTTGCCATCGCCGGATTGAAATTACGCGCAGATTTGCTACAAATGCATTTTTTACATACACCATCGAAAACAATATAAATAAAACAAGTTATGTAAATCTTACTTGAACACAACATTACCAGCCTTGTCAGCCTTGAGACCCTTAATCAGCGCAAAATCGCCAGTGATGGCTGTTTCCATGATATAGTTCTTGCCACCAAACATACGTTCTTCTTTAGTTTCACTTGCTACTACCACATTTCCCTTGTTATCATATTTAATAGGCGCTCCACCTTCATGCACCAAAGTGCCAAACGCTGTTGGGGTGAAAAAGGCTGGAATACCAGCACCGCCAGCACGTAGCCTCTCAGCCAATGTGCCCTAGGAATCGAAGATTATGTAGAGTATAATTATCATCGATTAGTAATGTGTGAAACTTACTTGTGGCGTCAATTCAACTTCCAACTCCCCAGATAAATACTGCCTCTCGAATTCAGCATTTTCACCAACATAGGATGAAATCATCTTCTTAATTTTCTTCTGGTTGAGCAGCAAACCCAATCCAAACTTGTCAACACCTGCATTATTTGAAACCATAGTGTAATGGCTGGCATTATGATTCAGCAGTGCGGCAATCAAGTTTTCAGGAATACCACACAATCCGAATCCTACAAAAACGCACTCATTATTCTTAAAACAATTGTTTATTACACAGATCGTTGTCTATCACCTCCAACAAGAATCGTGGCATCATTTGTGATATCCGAAATTGCTTCAGCTGCACTCCCATAGACTTTCTTGCTCTTTCTGTTAGACGTTGCATAGTTACATGAGCTCACCTAGAATTACAAAATAAATCACATAATTAAACCAACTGTATTTAAACTTACATTGTAGAGAATTCCCAAAAGGCGTGTGTTGGTCCTAAGTGATGTTTTACTCAAAATTTGTTTAATTAACATGTTTGTGAATTTATTCAACTCTTCTAACCTAACACACCATGCGGTTAGTCTATGTAGCAACCGAAAGTGTTCTAATCTGCTACCGTATGATTACAACAACTCTCGAATGTATAAATAACCTGTTTCAATCTTTGGTTTCAATTTATTTAAATTGCGATAAACAGCGTCATGGACAAGGACAACTTCGACAGCACATTCAGAATAAGTATTTCGTAGATATGCAAGGAGAAATATGTAGTAAGCAATTTATATGACCTCGAAAAGATTTCTGGTGTTTATTGCGCTTGTTATTTAATTAAAAAAAAAAGAAATGTGATCATATTTAGGTATATTAGTGGGAGGTAAACTTGATATCCTACGTAAATATTTACTTTTATGATAACGTATCTGCTTCTTTGTTGAGATATATTGCAATAATATTTTCCAGGTTCTATTGCTATTATAGGTCATTGCTAGTAACGCTTACTTATCGACTTATATTATATAATCTACTTTATTCAAGTTATTTAAAGTTATTATAAAAATATAATGTAATTTAAAGGTTTGTTAAATTATAAACATAATTATTATATGCAACCAAACATACTGATAGAATGAAAAATCAGATCTCCACTATATGACATAGTGGCACATTGGTGAAACTAAAATGTGAAATTCAAACTTTGTTTTAAAATAATTTCTAATCTACTCACCAGAACTCATTCATGTAGTGATTCAGAACTAATCTAACGAAGACAAAAAGGGATAAATACATCAAAATTTTCGGTCTGACAATGAGAAATGTTCCATATTCATAGTAGTTTACATTGAATGTACTGCGACAAAATGAGAAATTAAAATTTGAAATGCAAACTTTGTTCTAAAAAATTTTCTAATCTACATATCATAGCCTACCCAATCTTATACAGACCGATTATTCATTAAATATAGTTTGCTTTAATAAACATATTTACGCCTAAAGATTGGATAATTATTGATAAATATATCTGCAATTCCTTTTCCAATAAATTATGAGTTTCCATTTCCTGTATTTCTAGAATGATAAATCATGTCTCAATCCCTTCAGCGTGAAAATATCTTCATACTCCAGGGTCATTTCATTTGATTACTTAGAACCGATACTATAACTCAAGAAAGTTTAGTTTAATAACAGCGACGTTCTCACTGTCAGAAAAATACCTTGAAGTTGCTTCTTCTAAATATTTCACTTTTAATTCTATTTACCTTCTTCCTATTCACATAAATCATGAACCATTCTATTCAGAGTAAAATATCCCACTATCTCCAGCAATAGTTTCTTGATTACATGTTTACAAATCATGTTATATATCGTTGAAGTTGAGTTTAATGTCAACATTGCCAATCTCAAAAATGACTTAAACTTCTTAAATTTTTCTCTTTTATTCAAATTTCTAGGAGTATGCACCAATCGATTCAGCGTTAAAATTATTTTAAACACAAGGGTACAGTTTTTCATTTTATTACTTAATATCTTTGTTAAGACTCTTGGAAGTTTAGTCTAATAACGGCAACATTTTCGCTGTTAAAAAATGAATTGAAAATACTTCTTCTAAAATTGTATTTACTTATTTACCTTCCTCCAATACGTACAAATAATATACCATTCGACTCATAATGAAATTTACCACAGTTTTCTGCAGCCGTTTTTTGAATTATATGTTTAGAAATTGAAGTTTACTCAAATAACGTCAACATCGCCTAGTTATTTTTAAGGTTAATAACTTGTCCTAAACACTCCATTTTTACTCACATTTCCCTTATTTCTAAAAGTATAAATCATGCATCAATCGATGCAGCGTGAAAATTGCTTTAAACTTCTGAGACAGCGTTTCATTTGATTACTTAGAACCGATGTTAGTAGTCATAAAATTTGTGAAACTAGTGAAACAGTTATTCCAATTCTAATAAGAAATCAAAAAAACTGTTGCATGAGCTATGAATAAAAATCCTTCGAATTGATATCTGGTTTGTGAATGAAAATAAAAATGTATAATGTATCAATTTAGCATTTAAAACAGGATATGGAAATACATACATAGTTTGTTACAAAAATATAATTGGATCGTGAAGTGGGATGTAAGTGCATACGAATGCCAATAAAGGTTACTTATATATAATTGAAGGAAACAACTGTAGGCAACACATCATATACATGTTAAAATTATAACCAAAGATAACCGTTGTGTTTCATTCCCAGTCGGTATCTGTGTTTGATTCTAATATGATTTCTAACAAAATGGAATAAATTTATAAAATGGATAAGTTACACGAAGAAATATTCGCTTCCTTGGTAGCGAAAGATGCCCCCAAAGCAAACACGCAAATGCTACAATTGTGTAGCCTGTTACACGAAGCATCAACATCACAATCAATTGGTACGCCGAATGTTATCATCAACAGTGCAAATTATTACGTTTTATTAATTTTTAGGAGCGTACATAAAGTTGTTCTTCTCCGATGGTGCTACCGTTTTTGATTACATCAACACTATATCGAAATGCAGCAACTCTGTAAAAGAATACAAATCCCTGTCTGAATGCATGGAAGTAACATACATGCTTGTTAACAACTTTCCCAGAGAAATGGTTGATTACTTTAGGGAAATAATAGCAAGTTGTGTTGCTATGATTCCTGACAATACTTTCTCCAAGAGTAAACCGACCTGTGCTAAAATACTGCTTCTTTTTGTAACTTCTGATGATATACAACTTGATGATGTTCAGCTCCAATATATTTTTGAACATGTGAAGGGCTGGATGTCTATTGATAAATCTTCAACAAGTTTGTCTGTGTATATTCAGATTGTCGCCGTGCTAGCTGGTAAACCAAGTTTCGAGAGGCAACACAATCATATCGCATCTATGCTTTTAACTTACATGAAAAAAGTGTGTGCTGATAAAACAGGACAACAAAATCTTCTTCAAGGTGGTTATAATGCCATCCATGAATTTATGAAAGCGTCTGGATTTGACGATAATCAATTGGGTGTATTGTATATTTATCTGAAGCGTGATTGTGTATTTCCGTCTGCAGACCGACGACAAGGCAGTCGAAATGTGGTTATTTTCATGGCCCATAATGCCCACTTGTTTGGACCTTTCCTCGAAGTGGAAATTGACGTATGGTCTACTCTTCTTACACCTTGGTTTATGTCTACCAACAGGGAGGATTCCAAAGCTGGATACGACTCTTTGATTTCGGTTTACCGGTCAGCAGGGTTCGAATGGTCACGGAAACCAGATGAACCTCCTGGTTTCTCTTTACTTTTGAGCCAAATTTTGGAGAATCTAGACACAAACTGCAACAACAAGTCTATACAAGAAGTTGGTGATGATCAAGCAAAACTGTCTATCTGCACAATTGGCTTTCTTGCACCCACAGCGGCGAAATTTCTTAACGAGAAAACTTTTCGTGATTTATTTGTGAATCTTCTTGGTAAGATTGAATATTTGATATTCTTGAAAACGGGTAAGAACGCAAATTTCATCACGGCAACTTCCTGTGATTACGTAGAAGCGTTATCTCCTTTTTTGGAGTGCTTAACTGAAGATATTCAACTTCATATTAATCAGTTCAAACGGGTAACCGTAATTTTAATTCAAATGTTTCCAATTATTCATGATACCAAACATGAGAGAGTGGTGCAAACTTTGATGAGTATGTTTACGAGCATTTCGCATTCAAAAGAATTAGTTTTTACTGAATTTCTGGAAGACGTCGTACGTCAGGGCATTTGTTGGACATGTTCGCATAAACTCGCACAAGAAATCGAAATGTGGAATCTTAATGAAGTCACCTACAAGTTATATTTACCTCTTTGGAAGGGATTGCTTAAAGTGGAGGAAGATAAACAATTAAGTGACCTACAAATTGCATTATGGAAACAATTGTTTCGTAATATAATTTATATGAGCAATAAATTAAATTTGAAAACATCATGTGATGTAAAGATATTAGAAGATTCCGGAGAGCAATTAAAAGCGGAAAAATCAAACGATTTTGTAATATTTGCGAATTTAACAGAGTTTTATTGCGATATCTTGATGGCTACCAAAGCAGAGTTTGTCAAACCATGGTTAGATAATTTCTGTGAACATATGATTCGGAAATTGATAGAATTGCCTTTAGTTAGTGGTTTTTACAAACTTTTGGCTGTTGCTATGAAGTTGTGTGAAGATATGGAATATTTCTCTGCTGATCGTTTGGAGAAGAAGGAAAATGTTCGTTTGAATTTCGAAAATATTAAGAATACTTTGAAACATGTGCTTAACTTGATCCATCGATATAAAGATGATCTTCAATTATCTTGCGTTCTGTTGATTCTTCGTATGCCTATTGCTGTGGTGCAAGCTTTTCACTTTGATTTTACTCCCGTTTTTCAACTGGCGCTAAAAATTGGTCAACACAACTTTCCGTTAGCCACTATTACTTTGGAGACATTGACGCATTGGTATAAAGAACTGCCTGAAGATGTGATGCATCCTCTTTTGAAGAAAGTCGTGCCTTGTTTAGATGCCTACCTTCGTAATCAGTTCGTCGTTGGTGATACCTATTACGTTGTCGGTAGAAAACTGAAAAAGTTTGCCCAACGCAGGATTGATGTTGAAGAGGAACCTGAACTAGTCCAATTACAACAAAAAGTGTTACGGTTTTTGGCAATTTTACCCAATGATATTTGTTTAGAATTGAGTACAACCAGTGCAGAGTTGAAATTATGTAAAGGTGTTTCGAATTTATTGAAAATTAGTTTGCCCTTGGGCGAAAGACAGTTGCCATTACGGTTGGATCCATTTCTGGATAGAGTGATCTTGCTGAGCTTGGAATGTACTGATAGGAAGATTCGAGTAACAGCTTGTGAGTTACTCCATTCCTTTGTAGCTGTCTTTTTGGGAACATGTAAGTATTAACGAGAATTAATTGATTGAATATTTTATGGTTATGCAGATGCTTGATGCGAATGTTGAAATGTTTACAATTTAGCTGTACAGAAAAGTCATTCCACGGACCTTGATCAACATTTAGAAACGATTCTGAATGCGTTACTTCGGCTTGCTAGTGACCCAGACCTTACTGTGGCATCTTTATTTAGTGAGCTTCTTCGTGGGATGGCACATTGGTTTGCTCGTCCACAACATATTGGATTGACGCAGTCAACTATTTTCATTCGCATATTAATGGTAGGTATTACCATTTTTTAGTTACACCCAACTCTTTTCACATGTTACATTTAAAATGTTTTATTTGAGACGTTCAATTTGTGGAATTGTGGGTGCCGGTTGATGATGAGTGATACCTTGATTCTGAGACATACACTGTTTATTACCAACACAGGAAACGTTTACAAACACAACAAAGAATACCGTACAAATCGCGAAGTAGTGGAAGAGATGTTGACGGTACGAAAGCAGCAGACTAAGTGCCGAGGCTAGGAAAAGAAAATACATTGCAGCCT
>WSZQ02088773.1:0-14363 GCA_019419845.2 Weissflogia rhopalogaster | reverse complement strand
ATATATTGTTCAAGGTGTCATCTGCGAAGTCCCTTAAGTCCATTTCCTTGTTAAAATTAGTATTCCATGAGGTTCTGGGGTTGTCTATGCGTCTATTCTTTTACGACATATTGGGTTGTGTTATTTGTTTCTCGGGAGTTGGTTCTCAGTGATGTTATCGAGTATTGCATTCTTTCAGGCCGCTCTGAAGTCCACTACAAAATCTAGCTACAAAGATTTGTTAGCGTTTCCTATAGGAAGTGAGTTGTCAAATGTAACTCCTGTGTTTTACATAGGCATAAGTGATTTTTGCAATTTTCTTCGTGACCTGGGAACCGGATCAATGATTCACTTAAATGTTTCGATCTTCTGCTATCCTGTATCTTATGTTTCTGATATCTGTGGCGGTTTTCGTGTTTATGTGCAATGTTTGATCACTTCACCCGTTTCAAGTATCATGTTATTGTAATTTATTGATATAAAAATTAGGTAAAGGTACTTTGAGATTTTTGGAATAACTTCCTTAAAATAATACAAAGTTTAATTCACAACACTGGGTAAGACTGGATTTACTTCTTGCAAAGTTGGCACTCGTCGAAGAAATCGACCTAATAAACGCGAATGTCACATTAAAAAAACGGTATGGCTAAATCTTCAGATATATTAACCATTTTCGGTTTATGATGTACGAAATAGCGCCTGTTCGAGCGTATTGTACATTTTAGAATTTTTATGTTGGCAACACGTATGAGTTGGGTGCACTGCGTTGCATCGGGTGAGGTCGGAACGGAAGTCGGGCAGTTGAGCGCTGAAGGAAGGTTTTCTGAGGGGACCCGCTCTCTCTTGTTTCGACCGTCAGAGAAGGTGGTTGTGCCAATAATCATCTAAATACACAATCCGGCATTTATTTCTTCAGAGTCAATTACAGACGCGCGACTGAACATCGAAGTGGTATTCTTGAATAAAAGCGAGACGCGAAATTCGGGCAGATTATCCGGGCTGTCCATCAGCGCCAAATAATACAGCATAACACATTTGCTATTTTTTGATCTAGGATAAAAGATAAAAAAAAGATATCCTAAACACGAATTTCACTTTGAAAAGAGTTAATAGTGAAGATCTGCCCACCTGGGCAGCACAGTTGGTAATGCTTCGGTCTACCGTGCAGGCGGACGGGGTTCGAGTCCCCGGGGTGGGGTGGTACAAGTGTAATTTATTAATTAATTCACACAAAAATTATTCACACAAAAATCCACACAATCAAATTCACACTACAAAAATCACAACAATTAAAAATCAAACACCAAGAACACATTAATCGCAGAACGCGCATCACACTACAATCACAACAACCAAAAACCACGCCACGAGGCATTCAACACTCAACAAGGATCACAACTCAACACATCCATACAACACAAAAAATCACAACAATAACAACATTACATTACTATGTATATAAAAATAAAATAAATAAATAAACATGTATCCAGACTGAAGGACCAGTTAGGTCGGTGGCCAGGTCTGCGGACCAAATACAATGTTAATGTTTTAGTGAAGATCTTTGTATTGAATATTGCAATATACAAGCAACATAATTTAATGCAAAATGTAAAATATTATCAATTTATACAAATATATTGATTAATACAATAAATAACATTAAAAGTTTTAACATAAATATATCAGAAAGAAAAGTCAATCAGTTTGCTTTTAATCTTAAATCCGTGTTCTGCATGCCAAATTCATTCATAACCAGATACTTTTATTCAAGTTCTAGACCGTTATTTAGTGCGTATTAGCACAATTTTTTGCACAAAAAGGAAAATATCTCACAAACTACAGGTTTTTTTAATGTTATATTTTATCCACGAACTTCCCTAGGAAATGTAAACTTTTATGGAATAAGAAAAAAAAACATTTGTACCAATACGCACTTAGAAATTGAATATGAATGACAACAAACTTAAAATTACCTTAGAAATGATATAAAAATAACACCAAAATAGTGAACACACTGACTTAATTATCTTTTAACTTATTATCATTATTTCCACTTGAAATCTCTAGATTTACATAAATTTGGTTACAACCACTCCAAAAAGCCCCAATTACTTCTTTTTTCCATTCACGCAACGAAAGGAAAGAGGAAATTACACCTTATCTTGATGAGCTTTCGTTCGCACAACTTAAAAACACTAATAATTGACATTTGCACACTTTTTAAGCGGCCTAAGATCGATCAGATAATTGTATAATTCCAGCTGGCATTCCGCTATTACGCTATATTAAACTCATTATCAAGTAAAACCAAAAGTTGCTTGTTTAAGCATCTTGTAGCCGTTGTTATATATATGCACATCCAAGTCGTAACTTTGCTTCTTTGTGCAACTCGCATACATTCATTCTCATTATCATATACGTACATGCGGATGATGTTCATGGTTGGAAACTTTTGTGGATGTTTGTAAACAAGCGAAAGCAAAAGCCGTAGAAATGTTGCTGGCCGGTGTTTATACGTTTATGTATGTGTGGATGTGTACGTACGTATTTGTGCGTGCGTATGTATGTGCGGGTGGTTGAGGGATGAAACCAACTGGGCGGCCTTAATGGTGTTAACATTTATGATGCGCATTTCGCACACTGCACATTCTCACCTATTTCACGCTGGGCGCCTTTTTGTCGTTTTTGCGGCTTCCGGATGAAGCGCAAAACGCGTCAAAAACAATTGTTTTATAATTTTATCCTTGCCATCAGTGCCACCCTTAGGTGGCTTCACGCGAATATCCCTCAGTAGCAGAAAAATAGGCCAAGTTTTAATAAATTATTTCATTTGGCCACATTTGGGATCAGCATTGGAATTTCTAGTGGATTTAATACGGTAGGGATTAGTTTGTAACTTTGCAAGTTTTATAATTTATTTATTATTTTTATTTAGTTGGGTACGATGCGCATTTCACCGTCGCTCAGGCACTGGCTTAATACAAAATACAATTCGCAGGTTTATACAAGAATTATTGGGGGTACAATTTTGGTGGTGATAGGAAAGCGTAAAAATAGGACCAGATCATAACACTTACATACTCTTTGAAGGTCAGATGAAGGATTTTTAACCTGTCGATTGAACACGTGTAGTTATAAGTAGGCATGTTATAAATGTGCCGAAACTTGGTTTTTTTATAGTCTGTTTTACCTTTTTTTACTCACGGATTTTCTCCGAGCATGAAAGCTAAACTCGCAAGTTTCAATGATATACGTATATAATAAAAACGCTAGATAAGTATATTCGAATTCGCACCGAGGGAGTAAGCGGCTTGAAAGAAGAACACAGGCTGTAAAGGTTGACAGGGGGAAAATTAGAGAGAGCGTTATCCAGAATTCTGAAGAGAGAATTATCTATCGAGACAAAAGGTTCAGTCTGGTAGAAGTACATACATCCGTAAGGTGCAAATTGTATTTGTTTGATAAACTCGATGTGCATTTCGGAAAACCAACGAATACTGATGTTTATATCGCCGAAGACTCTCATCAACCCATTCTTCATAATTCTGCAATATTTAATTTCCTAATACATAGACTTCTGATACCTTACCATAAAATCACAGTAGGATTAGAACAAATTTAAAAAAAAAATATGACTTGAAAATATACTTCACAAACAACACCATAAGAAATATACTTAGTGGTCCGAAAGATCAAAAGAAAAATGGAGATTTCGCGGGAATTTAAGAAATAAGCAGTCAGGATTGTAATAATATATTAATATAATGGTCAATTCAAGCGACCCATCAAAACTAGGTGCAAAGAAATCATCGGTCGCAGACCATTTATTTAAAATAAATCTTAAAATGGAACCTGAAACCTTATTAAGGGTGTTATCGCATCTGGCATCCCAAATGCTCAGTTCCTCAAACAATTTATGTGGGTGGCATCACTGATGCCTTTTTTGTCAGATAAATTTATATTTTAATACATTATTGTAACACACTGCAAAAAAAATGGTCGCTGATGAAAACATAAAATATAAAAGGATGAGATATGGCCATTTTGTAGGCGGTACGTATAATTTTAAAATGAGTTTATTTACAAAAAAATATAGTTCAATATTATTCCATGGCTCCAGGAATGAAACAAGTTCAAATAACTTATTTCTTTAATCTATATTGGCGTTACTAAAATTCTAATTTAATTCACTGAGGTGTTTTAATCAACCATTCTAACTTTATGATATGTTGAAAAGAATTTCTATTGACTTCTGAATTAAAAAATAAGCTGAATATAAAGTAGTAGGCAACAAGCATTAGGTATAATCTTAGATATGTTTTCTTGTATTGGAAGTTATGTATAATTTTCTTATTACACAATTATAGGAAATTCTCGTGCAACGCAGTCTCGACTCGAAAACACAGTGTTGGTTATAGCGGTCAAAAGTTTTGAGACCTATCCTCAATATTTGCGGTACCGGTTTTCCTGCGCATATGCGCCAAATTTGTTTTACTCCTTCTCAAAAGGCTGATTCCGCTCTCTTCCATGATTGAAGCGAGACGCCAACGAAAAAAGAAACCTGAAAATGTGTCGTAGAGTCGGCAAGAAATTCTACTGTTGTAGGAAATTAATGGAAGAAAGAGAAAAAATATTGTTCAGTTAAAATTTGAGGCATTTTCGGCACAAATTAATTTTAAATTTACTTTATTTCTTTTACTTATATATGCCAATATTATTTAAAATATTATTAAGCAAATTTTAAATTAAAGTTAAAATATGTATAGAAATAACTTAAAAATTTCGTAAGCTTATTATAATTACTCCAATTGGTTTATAGGTTTGATAAGCGCGACAAACATCAGGGATCTATTTACTGTACCATCAAGGGTTTTTCTGTATTCTAAATTTTAAACTTCTGTTTTATTTAATAACGGCCAGAACCAAAATCATCATTTTTGTGTAAAACGAAAATTACATACTTTTAATCTTTGATTATATCCGGTAATTTTGGTACCTAAAATCTAATAACTATGTTGCCTACTAAGCCAAGTTTCATATAATAAATAGTTGATACATGGAAATTGTGAATGGTTACATTTATAAATAAATTTCAAATGTTGATAACTTTACTAACTTCACTACAAAATAAAAGTTACTAAATCTGAATATAAAGTATAGATTATTTTTATACATTACTTTTGGATATTTTTGAAAGAATTTGATAAAACTTTGTTACACAATTAGCAATATCAACCGGTATTTAACAAAACCGGGAATACAATTATCAATTCCATACTTCGCAACGATTGTTCCAAACGATGAAAATTAATTATCAATAGCATTAATTACATCCTGAAATTCCGTTGGTGTTATCGTAAAACTGGGAAATAATGACATTTAATGCGCACATTTCGATGCGGCACGCTTCTCCGGCGTCTCGCGCGTTGTCGCTGCCGCCGCACCATCCGCACACGCCAACGCGGTTGACGGCGGGTTGGCGAGAGAACAAAGAAGATTCGCCCGTTTCAATGGTGTCCGTGCGAAGGCGCGTGCATTCGTATGCGTTTCTCGGCGTCGTCTTCGCAGCCGCCTGCGCCGCCAGCTGCATCGTCTGCGTTCGGAGGTGGGGAGGGACGGCAGTGGTCGGTGGCGGTGGCGGCGGCGAAGAGTTGGCGCAGCGGTGATGGTGAAGTGAGTAGGATGGGTGGCGGGAGGAGGGTCGGAAAACGGGTGGGCTCGTCTCTTCGTGTGCGCGCTATTTGGCGCCATCGCGCGATTACGGCCCTTGCGGTTTTCCCGCTTCGACGCGAGGCACCCTTTCCGACCCAGGGTGCCTGCCCGTAGGGGTGGAGCGCCACGACGCTGAAGGGCGGCCGGCGCGCTGCCCTTATTGGACGAAGCGGGGCTTTCGGTACGCCTGTGCGTGCGCGACCGGCCGCGCGCACTCGCCGCCGTCGCGCCGCGCGTGCATGTTGCGTAATCACCGAGCGGGGAGGCGGCGGTGGCGGCAGGCTGGCGTGTGATAACGGAGGGGGATGCCTGGCTATTGCGGCCCAATGTGCTGGCCTAGTGTGCCATACACTATTCGATAACGTGTGCCCGATTATATTTGCGTTCATTTTGTTTTATAGATTTCCTTCATTCCTAAGAGTGAAAATAATTGATGGTCAACCAAAATAAAATGCGAAGTAGTATATGATCATGTGACAAATTTATTGGAAACAATTTTATATGGATGAAAAAATGATACGCGAATATTTCATATTTCATAAGTAACTTGAATGAAATTCCCCAAAAAAGCTTCACAATCCCTTGAATAAAACATCGATAAAAGATAAAAGTAGAGAAGTATAAATTTATTACGTCTTCAATCCAATAGAACACTAAAATTTTACAAAAATCGCCTTGGAACCATTATAGCAAGTTGCCATTCCTATAACGTATGGAAATTAAAACCTTTTATGCACACAAATACTATAAATGTTTATATACTTATAATATAGATATATAATTAGCATCTAAACTTAAATAATACGACTTCAATTTAACGTCATGTCTTAATCGGTAAGCTTCATAATACGAGTATGATATATTACATATTATTATGTTAAGTATAAAAATATAAGTGTTATTAAAAATATATTCCATGAAGGGGTCCAAATCCATTGCGATTTTTAGATACAAGTGAATTGTTTTTTCTTTCTTATTTTTATAAATTCTAATTTTTGTAACATGATTTCACCTTATATTATACTCGGTTTTCAATATTCCCTCCATTAAATTAAACAAGGAGAAAATGATATTTGTATTAGTATTAGTTTTATCGTACTCTTTACTTACAATTCGGGGTTTAGAAGGGTTTTGTCCACTTTACCTCAATCTCAGTTTTGTTTTAAACGAATGTTAATAATTTTGACCATATTACACTTTGTTATATTTTGTGGTTCTTCTGATCTGAATCTTTTCTTATTCTTAGAAATTTATTGCAATAGAAAAGTGTGAACAAAGAATTTAATAACGAAATAATCAATTTCTAAATCAATTCCTATTGCTACTAAAACAACAAAACCAAATTATTGACAAAACATATACTGTAAAAATATATCTCGGAATAAGTGCGATATGTTGGTCGATGACTGCGGCAAGAATGAAAATGGCATCACGTGCTTCAGAGAAATCCGACTCAAAAAGAAATGCTTAAGCACATTCGTTGAAAACAAACAAGTAGTCCATGAAGTTTTCCAAATATGTTCATTCAATTTATGTTATAGTTTTCAAAATAAGCCAGGTTCGTTGGTTTACATGACTTGTGCAATGAAAATTGACCTGTATTATGCGGAACATGTCTAACATTTAAACTTAATGAAATATTTGTGTACAACTAAATAGTTTATATGATTAAATCATGGACATAGGCATATATTACGAAGGGGCGCCCGAGAAGCTTGTAGATTTTCTCGTAATGGGCATTAATAAACAGGGATCCTCATTGGAGCTAAATATTACACTCGGCCGCGAGGGCTTAAGAATTTTAGAAAGGATACGGTGGGATGACACAAAAATAGAAGAAGTTTGTTATAAATTTAAAGCAGCGCCGATATATTGGAATACATTCTACCAAGACCAACAATACCTATATTCATAAAGTAAAGTTCAATATGGATAAATATTCTATATAAAATCCATAAAAATTGTTTTACATTTTTTTTTTCAAAACAATTTTATCCCGTTGAAAATAGTTTAATAAATTTTCATTGAATAGCTGATTCTAATAATATGATAACGAAATATGATTTCAAGCGTTGTCTAAAATTCTGTTAAATGTTGTTAAAAAAATTGTGTACTGATTCCACAGTAGTAGCCTTAAATAAAGATGCATTTGACCTGTGTTTCCCAACCATTTTGTGCCCCTCCCCTAAATAATACATTCAATTGGCCCTTTAACACTTTATATCTACGGGGGGTATCAACATTTCTGAAAATATCATTATGATTTGTGTAGATATAAAATGTTCTATGTTCATAAAATAAAGTGCAATATTCCTACATAACATAATCCATACAAATCTATGGAGATTTTGAAAGAAAAATGCAATATAATATATATTTTCAGCCCACCTGGGCAGCACCGTTGGTAGTGCTTCGGCTTACCACGCAGTCGAATGGGTTCGAGTCCCCGAGGTGGGCTCCCACATATGTGAATTAATTATTTAATTAATTCACACCAAATTAATCACACAAAATCCACACCATTAAAATTCACACTACAAAAATTACAACAATTACAAATCACACACACCAAAAATCACATCAATCGCAGTACGCGCATCTCACGACAACTACAACAGGCAAAAAAACACTGAACTATAGAGTGCAAACGAAAATAACGGCTTAAAAATGTATTTCGTTTATACGCTATTCTATGATATAGTAAATTCTATAAATTATTCCAATAATACGTTATAATATAATCAATATAGCATTGTAACATAATTTTATAAAGGGTTTGCTTATATAAATATGTACTTGCCAACTTATAAACTCGACATCTCTTAAACACTGTCATTCATAATATTGAATGAATTTAAAAATAGGACAAACTTCATTGTTAATATTCATATTTCCATTTGTAGCTTCAATTCTTTTTTTTTCAAAATCGGTATACTACAATAAAGCATTTAAGAAGGAAAGCTATGATACTAGAATTGCATTGAATCGCTGAAAAGTGACATAAAAAACCTGGGCTTCTTGAATTCAATAGATATATGCTGTAAATGTGCGTTAGCGGCTTGTTTTAAAATTGTTACCCCGGGAGCTTTAAATTCACGGGACTCTACTTAAAGGTGTTTACTGAGTTCCCCAGCATAGTAATCGTTACACACAAAGAATATCACATAGGCGCGGATGAATGATAGTGTAAAAAACCGAACTTACTTAAACTGATACTGGTTAGATCTTGACTTGCATAATATATTTTGTGAATAAGAAGCATCAGAGACGCGAACTAACGCGGGCAGGGGCTAGTTGGCTGAACGTAAGCACCGCTTCGCAAGACCTGAAATATATTAGGGCAAAATATCCCTAACAGCGTCGGCGCCGATGTCGCGAACATATGCATTTTAATTGTATATCAAATATAACATTATTACAATGTAACTATTTGGATTTGACGAACCTGTGAAAAAACTCTTCAAGCAAATTAAAATTAGACAACTTCCTAAGGGTATATTATATACTAAATATTTAATTTTCTAATTTTAAGGAAAAATAATAAGATTCATTGAATATCTCTTGCCTTAGACCATACGTTTCCAAACTCAGGGGGACTTGGAGTAGTAGTCTGAGAAGAGCCGCATAAATTACATTAGCATGATAACAGAAAGGCCCAAAGAAAACATGTTTGTACATGTGCCCCAAAAGCGGCATTAAAAAGGAGGCACAGCTCTAAAAACTGTGGAAACCTCGCTTTACAATGAGAGTACCTCAATTGTACATATATAGAAATAATTTGTGTTCACGGGATTTTATTTATTTGGTCAATATTTAGCGTGGTATATTTTGCTTTAACCGCAAACCTTATGATATTCATCATAAAAACATTTAAGGCATCAATTAATTCTGCATGTTGCACATTTTATAAAAGCGGCATTTTTGCATGAACATGAACGGGCTATGTTGGGAAATTGATTATCCTCTCCTAATAATTTCATCATATGAATGAGTACTTTACAAATGCGTATCACGCAACTCTAATTCATTATTAAGTAAACATTCTCTCTGAATACTATAATTTCATAACAGTGGTATTGATATAAGGACACCATTCACAAATATGCATGGTTTACAGAAAAGCTTTCTTTCATTTTGTGTAATTTATTGTTATATAGTTATTTGATAAATATATTTTTTTTTATATAAAAAAGGTTTGGCGCAAGAAAAATCTGAGCCTGCGACCCAGCGAGCAAACACGGTAACCACTGCACTACGAAACGGATACGTCGACGTTTGCTGCTAAAGCAATATATATATCACGCTTTAATTGTGAATTTTTTGGAAAACGGCTCAAAACTGCGTAAAATTTCGTGAACACAAGTTAATTCTATATGCGTTCTACTCCTACAATTTCATTCAATTCCGTGGACAATTGAAATACTCTCCTTGTTAGACAAAAAGTTTCAAACCGAAATTTTTCCCGTTCACTTACATTTAAATAGTGCAGTAATATTAACTGAATATCTAATGTCATTCCTAAAAACGTATGTAAAATATGAGTGGTATTGCGTCTGATTCGGTAATTCAAGTGTATGATAAACAAAGGTAGGAAAAAGGAGTTTGATATTTTAAACATCTAACCAATGCTTTACGGAGAGTCATGAATTACATACCTGGTCGCGACAAGACGAGCGCTGCAATTCGAAAATTGCAAATAAATCGGGCACATTTTGTCACCATATATTTTGCAAACGGTTCAACATTTGTATGTTGTTTTCTATAAGCATACAACTACTTATCATCAAGGTGAAATTGCCAATCCGTGTTTTATCAAAGCATGTTTAGCAGGAATGGTTGGTTCCCGAAACTCGAAACGCGATCAATGGAATTCTGTACAAACATACGCGAGTATTATATACATTTTTGAGACGTGTCGATCAACTGCTGAAAGCACCTCTTGATGATCGACGGACAACATGTGATCCCAAAAGAGAATGAAATTATTATTTTGGAATATATTAAGCAAAACAAACTGCTGATGTATCAGGAAGAGAATTCGAACAAATGCCAGTCCGAAGCAAATAATGTAATTCTATATGCAATTTTAATGAAAAACATAAGAAAGACAATTCTTTGTTATGAAGGTACCATTCTCCAGACAACCATAATGAGTTTGATATATTTGAAAAGTACATATTGCGGAGATTAATCAGAAATTATTATCATCGGGAAATAATCAAAATAACCATTCTTTTTGCCAAGAATATACATCAAAATACAAAACAAATTTAAGTGTAATTCTTTATAATAATAATGTATATATTTTAGTGGCTATCAACCCTGGGGTTTTTCCGACATGTTTACAATTTGTGTATATTATTTTGCACAAACACAAAAAAAGAGTTTGAAAAATGTTTTATGAGAACGTTTTATTAAACATTGCGCGGGTGAGTGGTGTGTTCACTAGTAGTTCGATTTGGTCATTTAGTACCTGATCTGGTTTTTTCTTAATGGATTCGCGAATGTAAATTGCTTCGAGAACGTTTAGTTTATGACCCTTATTGCCGAGATGTAGAATTTTTATATTATCAGTGGAACACCGATGGTCTGAATTTATGATGGGGGTTCATTCACTCTTAGGTGTTCCTTGAAACGGGTAAGGAAATTTCTACCCGTTTGTCCGATATAATGTTTGTTATAATCGTTGCAGTTTATTCTGTAAATTCCCGACCTTAAACGATAATTAATGGAGTCACTTATTTTATTATTCACTAAAGATTTTAATGACAAATCACTGTATACTGTAATGACCAAATCGACCTCCTAGTGAACACCCCAATCACCCGTGCAATAGTATAAAAGGAATTGTAACTTCAGTGGATGATACAGTACCTGAAGATGGCGAAAGGTGCAATTACATTGTACGTGTTTAATAAAACGTTCTCATAAAACATTTTTCAAACTCTTCTTTTGTGTTAATATTAAAATCAAGTTTTATCAAGCAGCGACTGTAAACTCCATCAATTATTTGTGTATGTTTATAATTTGTGAGTTGTTGTTGTGTTGTGTTATTGTGTGTTGAATGTTGCATGTTGAATGTTGTGTGTTGAATGTAAGGTGTTGAAGGTTGATGTTGAATAATGTTGAATGTTGTAGTGTGTGGTGTATCGTGAATGAATTACTAATTATAATTCATTTGGTGGATTGTCCACCCCGAGGAATCGAACCCCGTGGTAATCTACCTACGTGCTAATCTGAGGCGCTATCACTAGACTGCCCAGGTGGACTTTTTTTTATAAATGCTAAAACATCGCCAAAAATCATATAAATTTTGTCGCGGAAAAATTGAACCCTGTGCGGAACACCAGGAGGCATCCATGCGAGTTGTACTCTCTACTTTTTATTCGACTTTTATAGGTGACATTAATAAGTTCTTAACCAAAACGATACTGAAATGTGTACATTATACAACAACACTAGAAAAATTAAATAACAAAATATGATCGGAACCGTGATTTTAAATGTACAAATTTCTGCAGCGATCCGAACGTCAACTCAACTTGAACCATGAAACGCATTATATTATATTACTATGTTTAAAAATCCGAAATATCAGAGGACAATAAAATCGAGCGGTATAAACGCGTCCTATGTATTTTGACGAAGTCGCATCTAGTATTCATTCAACGCAAGCATCAGCTTCGCTGATTTGACTCGCGTTCTTAAAGTAATCAGGGCTTAAAAGATTTTTTAATATAAGAACTAATTGGTAAAAATTGTATCAATTAGTCATTTTTGATTAGTTTTTGATTAATTTATGAATATTAAATTTTTTAAATTGTTATTTTTTTTTCAAATACATTAACAAGAAAACATGATTATTTTAATTCTTCACACAACAAACCAAATATATGCGTTAACCATCAAAACCTGCAGCAGCTTATTAAAACAAAAACAGTTAATCACCACAACTTGTAGGGATCTCAAGTAATTTCAATAGATAAAGCACGCTAGAGTAGGTGCCGCTGGTGTTCATCTTCTCATATGAACTGCATTAGCCTGCACATACATTCAAATTTGAATGTGCATGCTCCAAGCGTGTCCTCTAGCTCATTCCTCGAAAGATTGGTCCTCGTTTCCGGCAGCTTGTGTCTCATACGCGCGACGCGTCGGTTGTAAGTTCCATCAGCTAGGCGCAAAACTGACTGGCGGCACATAATCCGCCGCCCGATGGATTTATACGAAAATTTCCAATTTCCGCTCTTATATATCTTCCTGCAGCGCTACTGCCTCTTACACCCAAAAGGCGCCCACATCCAACACCCACCCTCCCACGCCTGGTATGTGCTTCTATCACGCCTTGCAAAAGCCGGGGCTAAGCTAAAGCTTACTCTGTAAAGTGGTGAAGGAAAGCGTTCGGAAAACGCATCAAAATCGCGCATCGCAAGCTGAGCTTCCGGCCTTCATGCTCTTATACGAAATGTCAAATATTCATATCATAATTATAAATTTTAAAGGTTCGCTTATTCGACATATTGCTGTTGATTTTCAGACATTTTCATTTTTTCTAAATTTCATTTACATTTGTAGTATTATAATTACATTCTTGATGGTATGTAAACATGTCTAGTAATATAATGAAACCGGACTGTAAACGAAAGTCATGGGATGAACCTATTTTGCCGTTATGGGCAAGTCGATACAATACAATAATTCAGGAAATACAGCAAAAAATATTTTGTAAGTGAGGGGGATAAAAACCAAGAAAATGTATTTTGAGATGTCCACATGGCGATAAAAAGGATATTTTAAGAATCCAGGACCATGATAAACCCAAATTTTCCATGATATACCAATGTTTCCTTGCGTTATCCGCGAACTCCTGATTTCGCGGTAAAAACGCGAATGAAGCGATTCGCTTGCAACGGTCCACGGAAAAAACCCATATGCACGAAAAGTTCAGAGCAAGTACCATCAGTAGCGAGACCGGATTGGGCCGGGTGAAATTACTATTCCCTTACACCGGTGTGGTAGAAAAAGTTTGTTGAATAATAATAAGTCAAGTATACCATCCGATCGTGAATAATTTCTATCGTAGATGAGAGTCCGAGAAATAGTAGTGGCAATTAATTTCAAAATTATTCGTCAAATTGCCCCAGGGAAGGGTTCCCGAAAACAAGAACTTTTTAAAAACCGCGGTTTCGGGTTCGGTGCATATTTTTTGAAATATGCATAACTCATACCATAACTCTTAACACAGTAATTTTCATATTAACATAGTCGTTATTACTGAATAACGTGAATTAAAGTGTAACTTGTCGTATACCTTCTTCATCCGGAATCCTACCTACTACTGAATATTTAACAACCCCGTTGCTTTACGTTAAGTATGTTACCTGAAGTATTCGGAAGCTCTCTAATGATATATGGGTAAACCATGGACGCAACTAATTAATTTTGATTTTTAGTCAATTTGAACGCAACGCATCCTGACATTTTTTGGCCTTTCAGTAAGCTTCCCAGCATATTTTAAAGTAATTAGCACAGAAGTTACACAAACTTTTATCAATGTTTTACAAATTAGTTTATTTTCGTACAATGTACATTTCGTACAGAACTGCAGGAATATGTTAACTTTCTACTTAAGAGCACACTGTGTGCTGTACATATATATATATGTGCTGCGA
>WSZQ02088761.1:18280-59455 GCA_019419845.2 Weissflogia rhopalogaster | reverse complement strand
AAAGAAAAACTCTTCTATTTTCTATATATGAAAGCAGATTTAATATGACTTTAGTGATTGAGTCTTAAATTTGAAGTAAAAGCTTCCCATCCCCATCGCGGAATGAGCAAACATTTAACTGTTGCCTGAATTTTCATTAGCTTTGTTCCCAAGCCGGTGGCGCACACATAGCGTTGGAAAATCCTCGAAACATATTTAAAAGCGTGCTTTTGATACGCGCAATTGCGACTATAACAAAGAAACGTCTGCGAATAACTCTCGCACGGTGTCCACGGTGTTTCAACTCGACGCATACAGCAAGCAAGAGCAACCACGCCGTCCTCAGAATTGATGTTGTTGATGCGCCTCGTTCAAGTGGTGCCGTTATTATTAAGGTCTTTGTTGGCTGCGTTAAATATGCACTTTCGTAACGCTTTTACATTCGCGAGTCATAACCGCGTGCAGTTCCCTTCAAACGTAGATAATCATAACTTAGAAGGTGTCATGAGTGGCAATAGTAACTTTATATCTCATCGAAAATGATTATCATATGAACAGAGAATATTCGGCTGCACCAAACGTTGATTATTGATAATATGACTGAGCCATATTTGTTATAATCGTGTAGACAAAACACAATTGTGAAGTCCTGTAAATAAAAACAGTTAAGGCTATATATAAACACTTTGGTTGGTTTTCTAAGGTGTTAACTCAGCGATTCTCCGGCGATTAGTCGTTGGGTAAAAGAATGTAAATAATCTTGTAAAGAAACGAAACGGTCTGCAATTGCAACTAGTGCAACGACGATGTGAATTCTAATTGTGAGAGCGATATTTTGAATACACAAAAATCAACAAATAAAACGAAATTTAGTATACAATAAATTACAGACTGCAATCATTTGAAGTTATGCAGTGTACGCAATAACAAATTGCCTTAATATGTGTTCTATAACATGAGGTTGATTGTAAGTACGTACAATCAAGTTGTAGCCAGACAGACGTGTGCAACGGTAACACGTTGACGACATAATAGCAAACGACGATAATTAAGACTCAAAATTTGACTTTTAACTTTTTCTTTCGATGCGAGTCGTTAAGCCTGTACGGGCATAACGGTGCAATGCTAAATTGCGATTAATTCATTACGAGCCTCGGCGTTGCCCAATAGCACGACAGATTACGATAGATTATTAATGCGCGTATTAAATGAAGTGCTTCCATATGTGATTATTACCTCTCCGCATTGTAAAAGGGACGACACGCTTCATCGAATCGTTTAATTGGCGTATGTATGCGCGGAGCTGCGGAGCACACGCAGGCAAGACGGGGCCACTTGCAATGCATATTGAATCGACGGCGAGTGTTTTTGCGCGATGCAATTAGACGTTTCAGATCCGGCTCAAGCTCCCCCCGAATGCGCGCCGCGACACGAGCTGCTTTTAGTCACGTATCCCCGACCCGGCACGGCGATTGGATCCGTGTCGGCTAAATCCCAAACTTTCGAAGCACGAGGAGCAACGCTTGGCATAGTACGGTACTCGGGGTAGCGCAGAAACCAGAACAATATGCATATCGTTTTATTTAACCATAAAAAATCAAATTAAATTAATTCCTCGCATGCGCTGGGTTTCAATGTTCTAGAAAGTCCCTAGAGGACAGAACGAAACAACATACAGACCCAAACAACAGACAGAGCCAAACAACAGCGGAAATAACTTCTTGTTACATCTTTCAACCAATGTTCCAGTGCTGATCATTTGGCCAGCATATCACCTTAGAGATTATTCAGCCGTCTTTCGTCTCTCCCAAAGAGCGTGTACAAAACCGACTTTTTCGACTCCCTACCTACTTCGAACGCCATAAGGCCGCATAACAAAAGATTAGATACCTTTCTCGCGTCGTAAAAAATCGGTAAGACCTCCGCATGGGTCGGCACACACACAGTGCAGTCAGGTATTCAGCCTGTCTGTGGGGCGCATTTGAAATTAGTTGAACTTTGCCCACCTGACCAGCAAACAATCTAACTAATAAACTGCTTAGATAAGACGTTCTAATGACGACCTGTTATGCAAATGCCAGAGCTTAACTATTTACAGCTTTCTGCAAAATTGGGCGCTATGCACACAATAAGTTTTAAGGAAGATGTTATGTCGCCATAACCTTAAGCATTACATAAATACGGCAATTTATATATTGTCACCGTAAACAACATCGCGCGGCACAGAAAATGACCCTGAATAAAAAGTAATTTGGACGCCATCGTCTGCCATACATTCTTGGAAGATTGGATACATGGTTTGCTGATTACTCACCGCCAGTTCCTAGTACTTTGAGAAGGTCGAACTGCGACATGTCGACCCTTTCTGCACCGGAAAGGTTTACTGAAACAAAATAAAGGAAATTAATGATTTTCGGCCTGCGTGCCTGCCTCCTTTGATATACAACATATTGTAGCCATAATGTAATTTAGCAGTCGCTGAGCAAGTGCAAATTTCTCTACGATTGCGAATTATACACAATGATAAAAACGCATTCGAATGTGACTTCGTAACAACTACATACGCAATTGCTTGTGCTTATAAAATTACCTCAAATATGCAGTTGAGATTACAACTTGTGGAGAAAACGGTTTGTAACATATTTGAAAGCGTTTATTCCAAGCATGCTTGGCAAACCCGTTAAGCAATTTGAAAATGCATGCACTATCTATCTTGTGCATGGGTTTACCATTACGCCGTAACGCATGCATATACGCACGCAATAGTTGTACCTAATTATATGTCAACTAAATAAACAACAAATCACAGTGCCATAGTGACTTTGCAGCAATATTTCAACATAATGCATTTAGCATATTCTTCATTCCATGCTTTACGATCCTTTCCCGCATATCTCATAGGTCTTTGGTGCCAACTTGACACTTAAATGTGCAATAAATAAACCAACTTTCATCAATTTCACACTAAATTTGTATGTCAGAGGAAACTCACATTTTGCATTGTTACGAATGTTTTTAAACCATCCCCTTGGAATAATTCACTATAAGAAATAACTATATTTACTATTCTAAACAGTCACAGTTTGAAATGTAATTCTTCGGTATCATTATCAAGTGCCTGTAATTTGTTTCCAACAAGCGTGTTTAAAAAGTATGCGAACACTGCAGCCAGAAGGAGGCTATTTCTGCGCGTGTGATTCAAAGCGGAAGCTGATAGGAAAATAGATGTGTTCCGGGCGCTCTGCACGTAATAATCGCACGCAATTTCACAGAGCTCGTGGTCTCACAGCGCCATTGCCTTTCAATAATACAAATGTCATTCATTTGCGTAACGCATTGCCTGAGTCAACGAAGACAGACACACAACAATTTAGCTCAAGAAGAAACAGTAGCCGTTACGGTAATTACGCGTGAATATTCCAACCAACGCATACATCAACATCGCAACGCGCGCACGGAACGCGGATTAGTTTTCAATGCGTTAAAGGAAGCACGTAAATATCTGGTGTATGTATATCAAAAGCATTAGACGTGTGGTCTAGAAGTAACATTGGATTCTTACCGATGCCAATAGTAGGGATACATTCCAAGCAGTAAATTAATCAACAAAGTAATAAAAACAAATTTGTATGACTTATCACCAAACCGAAAATCAGGATATACGTGGTAATTAAGCAACGAGCCGAATGCAGTACATTAAATCGAAATAAATCATTTATGGCACAGTCAACCGACACGGTCATTTCTTATTTTACTAGGACTTATGAAGAACATATCAATCTCGCATTAACACCGTAATCTGAAGTTGACGCATTTACGATTCGTGGACGTTAATAACAAATAACCCACATTCCTTAAGTACTCGCGTTTGGTTGGTCGCTTCCCAGGTCCGAGCAGTGCCGGCGCGGCGTTGGCATCGTCAAGACCAAGCATTTTGAACACACAGATAAATGTATCACGCATAATTCCACGTTGTGTAACACCATGATGGCAAGGGCGTCGAAACAAATGTGAATTTCGCATATTAATTCGACTGCGATCGAATTTAAATTGCAGATGGAGCGTTGCGGGGATCACCGGATCTATCGCTACACGTCCTCTGTTAATTCCATCAACCTGATCAGGCCGACTTTATGCCATCTTCCCTGCCATCGCGCATTGCTCGCATATCGCGCATTCCGTACGTCCACCGGCAATTACCACAAGATGCATCAACTACTTAACGAAACATTAAAATGCCTGGACTAAACGCAATAGTTGCTAGTTACAATAACCACAGTCCGGCGTTTATCGTCATCGACTTAACGACGCCCCGATACGCATGGCATGGCATTCGGACTCCTCTCTCTGGCCAACCAGCACCATTCCTGATAAACTTTGTTTATGATTCCGCGCGCGTTGTGAAACTTTGTCGTCGACGAAGCCTGCACAATGCCGCTTTTCCACTCCGGAGGAAGGGAAATGAAGAAGAGAAATGAAAAGTGTACGGAGCATGGGCGAGGCGGCAAACGGTACCAGAACAGTGAAAAATGAAGAGCGGATAGACACTGTTGTACGCTCGTTTGACACAGAGGAAACAAGGCGAAGCAACAATACGCTTATGTAATAATGTCAACCTGATTCTGATGCTTCCCGATACACCCGGGCAATCGTTGACAACCTACCAACATTTATAACCCACTGACCCCATGCAAGACTCTTTGTTTTTAGACGAAATGAATATGAACTTTTGTCTAGAAAACAAATTCCACGTATAAAAAATTCCATCTCAAATTTCCATCCTCCCGGCTATCATTAGCATCACGAAGTTAACACAATTAGTATGTGTAATTAAACGAAATCCTTGAACACTCTCCAGGTGATTCAAATCTTCTGCATGTCGGATTTTCACATTATAAAACAAACTCATCGCACCCAACTGTGCCGGAGACCCACACTGAACTCGATTAAGCCAACTGGTGTTATTTTTAACTCGCCCAACCACTTCGATCGCTGAAAGTGCACACCGCGGAGTTGTAAGAATATTTAAAAATGTTAACTATGTGAACACGAAAGCTCATTTTATTTCATCCACGTACTAGTAGTGCCGTCGACCAGCCGGCCCGTTTTTTATCAGCGTAGCATTTTATCATAAGCATTGTGCCCTTTCAGTTTTAATTAAAGAGCATGTAATGCAAACGCAACCGCACTAATGTGCGCCAATGCGTAGGCATTGATAATTTAATATACCCGAAGTCGACGACAAATCAATATACAAACTACTTATAACGACACCAACCAAAAGTCAACGAAATCCCCATGAAATAATGAAACATGTTTTGCTTCCTGCTTGTGCAAAAAGGTGCAATTTGCCTACAATCAGCTTATCATTATTTGCGTTTAAATTGCGGATTATACGAATTAGCATGTCGTACTATTAACCCCTTCGAGCGATAGGCATCAAGACTTGTCTGCATGTCATTTACGGCTAGACGATTTTCCTGGGGGAACATTCGAGGTTTTCGAGTAGTCGCGACTGGCTAAGAGGACCCAAGGCCGGCAGTGCCACGTAGCGACTAAATCGTGAAACTTAAATGCGAAATTCAAAATTTGTTTTAAAATTATTTCCCACAATCACCTGCTCGTAAAACATACTACCCGTATTTATTACAATTTATTCCGACTAACATATAGTCCTGTTACTCAAAACTCCATAAACAAATTATGAACGTGGCATAATTCCAAAGGAAAAAGAGGTATTCTCGGTTGAAAATGTACCAAGACTACTCGTATACAGAGTGAAGTGGTATATTTACGTAAATACGCAGGTACAGTTAGATTTATATTGCATAGGTGCAGGAACGACTACCTAGTCACTTGAATATTGTATATAGGTCCCTAACGTCGATAAACTAAGAATGTTTATATATTACATACAAAGTCAAATTGGATTTGGAATTTATTTATACAACACGGAAATTAACAATAGAAAACGTACCGAAAAATAAGATACAAAATATCGAATTATTAGCAATTCTAATAGCTTTGTTGCCCAACGTTTTTGGTTCCTTAATGTAATTAACATGTTCCAAAGCATAAACATAATCACCACAAAAACCGTTCAGAAATAGAGGTCTAGACATTCCACAGACGTAAATAGCAAAAAGAACATTGAGCAATGTCCATCGCTGTAGTTCGGAATAGTCGACGAAATTACAACTATCCAATATGTCTCAATGGTGTCTCTTGACGTCTTGAACGATGTTCGTTGACGTGTTTGTCTCGATAGGTTTGCAAATAATCAATTATAGCAAACAATACAAATGACAACAAAGGAAACAATGCAAACCGTTCCACGACATTAAAACATACGTCGACGTTTATCATTTATCGCTTGAATATCAGTAATGTGTGTGTTTTTTTTCACGTTTAATGAAAGGTGGCGATGTCTAGCGAGGAGGCCTGCATCGATAGATATGCAGCAGGTACAAGCGAAAATAATATGGTAATTGTCATATGGTAATAAGGTTGCGGCACTGATATGATGTGACCTTAGCACCTAACATTGACATACTTTAAACGCGTCTTGCGCACTACGGCGTACATCCATCCAATGTTGAGTGCGTCGCACGGGGAGCCACGATATCGAACCGAACCGGGCACGCGCAAATCTTCAATATTTACTCGCGCCGACTGCGCCACGCGTTGGTGGCAAGGTTCAGGAAGCCGCCCTTTTTATTTAAAATTCCAGTGCCAGACGAAATGGAAGTGCTTCTTTCAATTAAATATCTGAGATACTTATTCTTTAATAGGAGAATGCCAAGATGCAAGGCTCCAAAAGAAAAATACGGCGAAGGAACAGATGGGAGGACGAGGTGCTCCAGAATGCAAGGTAATAACTAGTCTTCCAACTGAAGGAGAGATACAAGGAATAGAATGGAGGAAGAAGGTAGGGTAGGCCAAGGCTCCTTAGTAGACTGAAGGGGCAAGAAAGGAGAATGTTTAAATAGGAGAAATGTATTACACTGAGCTTACAAAAACTGCTGAGCAGTACATTGAATTGTATAATTTTCTCAGTATTACACCCCTGTGTCAATTTCAGGCGTTATTTTCCAAGAATACAATATTCTCAAAACAAATTAATATTAATTACTACAGAACGTTGATTATCCCTTAGAATTGATAAGGAAAATTGGCAACATCCTTCTTTAATGACGGTTATCCTTCGAATGATTACGTCTATGTTGAAGAATCAAGGTAGTAATGATTGTTCCATAATATTCAAATTAGAAGAATACATTATAAATAATTCTGCATTATTCGAATTGTATAGCTGCACGCACTCGCGATCCCTCCTCTAAACTTGAAAGAAAATTAATATAATTTCAGCATCTTTAATACGGTTCTAAAATTCCGCACACGATAATTTATACACCCCAGAGTAGAATTCCTTGTTGAATTCCACGCAATGTCAATTACATAACATAATGTTGCAGCATAACTTCCAACGACAGCTTCAGAAAGACGTCGAGAGGCTAGCCCGCATTTTCAATGCTAACCCGAACTGCACGTTATAAACATTACGACCTTGATTTGCATGCCCGTCCGATTACTTTGCGTGTTATAATAGTTTGCTGGAAACTAACAATTTAATATCACTGCATTATCGAACAAATGCAAGTTGGCTGACGTACGAAACTATACTCCGAATATGAGTATATATTTATAATATCATATTCGTAACATATTAGCGCATGAATAAATGAAAAGATAACGGAAACCTTGATAAATATTTTTTTAAAGAATTCGGTCGGAAATTTTAATTACCTTCCACTAGTAAAAAACCTTCTACGAAATGTTCAATGTGGTTTCCTATCTTATCTCTCAAAAATGATTAAGGGTAAATATTTAAATACTACATATTTTCACCTTGAACAACATGATAATGTCGCCGGACTGAATTCATTAACCTCGCGGGATTTACAATACATTTGCCATTGCAAAATTTTTTACACAAGACAGCTACATAAATCCTATGACAATTGTAGCGTTTATAGATTTTAATACAACAAACAATTACTGTTTAATTTTAGTGTTATGATCAGAATATGAAACAGAAGTACATGTATTTGTCTTTATGTTGACAAGTTACATATGACATTGCAAAATCTTCTTTTTAGACATTGTCTGTTTCTGTAAGATTTCTGACCTCGGTACCTTGTGACCTTGATGTCCGGGAGTCAGCCACTCTTTTTGGTGGTGGGCCCAATGTCCTTGTTTTGTTAGGCTTTTGCGACATCACCAGATGTATGATTCGTTGACAGTGTCTTCGACAGCCTCTAGGAAATCGGACGATATCCTGGATATTGAGGCCCGTTCTTTTTGCCACGCACCATACCCTTTCTCTTAGCGTCACTCCCTTTATTGCTCGAAGACTGCGCATTTCGGCAGATATCAGTGCCTGCTTCGTGATTACAGAGTAGGCTCATTGCAAAATCCATTTTTCAAAACACAGCTGCATAAATAATCCCATTTCAGTTGTAGCGCTTAAAGACGTTAATACAAAAACAATAACTGTTTAATTTTAATGTTATTATCACCTGATAATATGCAAACAAATTAAGCCTGCATTGAGTGTATTTTTAGGGGCATGGTGTTTGTGTGTACTTGAACTCTTATAAACGCGCCTCTGCGAATGTTTGCGAAAATACGGTCCGTTTTATAAATACGCCATGACGAAAAACCTCCGCCGCGAAATGTGGGGCTACACGTGTTAGTCGATTATGCCCAACAGTGTAAATTAAACTATAATCGACATCGCCACGCATGTTATCAGCTGTGCAATAAACAGTTATTTTGTAGCCACTGACATGCATTTATTATCAGTTTAAGAACATGTTTATCGCATTAATAAAGCAACATTTAAAGCGATTTCCATTTTTTATTCGCCTACACAAATGTATTACTTTCAACACAATGCACTTAAATTATGCTTAAACAAGCGTGCATCGTTGAAAGTGTACATGTTCAATAACACTGCTGCCAAACCTAATTACTCGTTGATAATGTGATAATTCACAAAGGACGCCCAGCGCCACCAATACGCTGATAAACAAAGTAAACAAACCAAACGCGCGTACAAATCAGCCCAACAAAGGCTAAAAACGGTTATATTAGAGTAATGACTCGTTAAACGTTAAATTTTCAGTGTAAACACGCACAATGCGGCTATAAATGATATCAATTCCTATGATATGCAATTATCTACTTGAAATCTGCGCGCAATTGAACAAAACAAAAGCAAACAAAAAGCGTTTCAAAATCAGACGCCAACGTTGAAAACAAAAACAAGTCTAAAAACCACCACCATCACACCACAACTGCCGAGATGTTTTCCAATATAACAGAAAAAAACAGCGTAAATATTTTGCAGTCATATTTGTGAGTACCTACCGAAGAAATTAATATTCATTAACAAAAACAAGGTCGTCCTGCTGCGTGATTGTCGCCATGTGAACCTGTTATCGTGTGTCGCTCTGTGATGCCGCAAACTTTTTGAAATTTGTGCTTTGCGATTACGAACAGCTTTATGCACAGCCCAAAAGTGGTTCACATTGTCTGACATTTTAGCATTGATCGCCTCTCTCTAGTTGTAGTATAATGTATAACTGGGAAAAGGTCGAAACCGCCAAAAATGCGACATTCACTAATTCAACAAATCACCCCGCAAAAGCTGGTGGTGAATTATACGAGAGATTTTTGAACGCGAAATGCGTTTGTTTCTAAAGCTGAGCGAAGCGCCAACCCTCCACCGAAAGTCAACCCCCCAAGCAGTATACTGACGGGATTCCCGTTTGATTAAGGCATATAGGGCTAGAAAATGCAGTGCACTCGGCGATTATCAACACGCAGGAGGCATTTGCCCTCTTTCTGCATTCTGGCCATCCGGCTTACGAATGCGTTTGCACAAATAGAGGTAGAAAGATGGTAGATACACGTAGTACCGATGCGTCTACCACATCTTTCTACCTTTCTCCTCGACTCGGATTTGTTTTGTCTTGTGCGTTTGTATGGATCAGAGGTCTAGAAGCTCGCTAGCGAATGGTATAGGCCAAAAGGGGGAGTTTTGCCCCCTTTTCGGCGAAGGTGAATTATGAGAGTAATACAACTAGGCTCAGAAGGTTTATTTATTGATCAGGTACCCCCGACAAACTCGACGAAAATGAGTTTGAGATTGTTTCCAGCTCAAGGACATGCCTAGAAATGCTCACAGCTGATATTATTATCGAAGTTTGTAAATCACGATACTTCAGACTTTTTTACTTATAATAAGTTGCTGAATGTGTATAAATAAACTACCCCGTTTCTTTCATAGAACAAGTATTTATTAAAAAATAACGTAACAAATTATTATAAATTCAAGAAATGTTTGCTAAATAATTAAATTGAAAGCTATAATATGACTTGACTGTAGTAGACTCCGCTTAATAGAGACATACGATAATCGGAACAGCCACTGATTAGGGGTAAATACAAAAAAAGGAATGAAAATTCGCCACAAACTCATTTTAAGACTTCTGAAGTAAAATTTCTATACTCGCGCTTGACTTGGAGTTCATGTATGAGGTATTTAATTCATGAACCATTATCATATCAGGATGTGCTATGACATTTCATAAATCTCAAGGTGGACCATGTAATGAAGATGTTTATAAATAACAAAGAACTCATTTTGTAACATTAATATATGTTCCTCTATCACGAGTTACCAGAATAAACATTCCAAATTTTGATTCTATTGCCAAATTTTAAAAAAATGTTTGAATCGCAGAAGAGGTAATTCATCAGAAATGTAATGATATGTTAAATATGGTAACTTCTAATCTTCATTCCAAAAGAAAGCTATCTTATTTCTCTTACTATAACTCCCTAAGCGTCACAAGAAGAGGGCACTTGAGCCCTCACCGATTTGAACGAAATTTGGATGTTTTATAGTATAGAGTATGTTCTACAACGTAATTCGTTAGGAGAGAATGGGAATAATTAAAAATTTCATCGGAAAAAATATGTATGACATTTTTGTGAATAATATGAAAAAAAAAACAAATGAAAAAATAAGGAACCGAAACGAGACTTGAACCTGAACCAAACGAATTACGCCATGATTGCACGACTAAATCCGTTAGGGTACAACCGTGTCTACTCCTTGACTTGTGATGTACAGGCGATTGTATTGTGAAAAACATTCCTTCTTACACAGTCATTCAATGTGTTTACAACTCTAAACTCGTCCTATATCAAACAGTTCATCAGAAATAAATATGTATAATAATTTTGTGTGAAATGTGATAAAACATAAAATAATAAAAAATTGAAAAAAAGGAACAAACAGAAAGAAGACTTGAACCTGAACCATTCAATTATACAATGTTGTGGTGCGAACAAATTAGTGAGGGTTCAACCGTGCTCTCTCCTTGTCGGTCTTAATATCAATCATAGCAATTACAGATGTATATAATTATGAAAATAATGTTTAAAAATAATATATTTAATGAATTTCGGTCGAATGTCCAAAGGACACCTGCTTAGTTTACTTTTTAATTTAATTATTCTATCGGAATTGTTAATGTAGTTTCTGCGTACAAGTTTGTTGTCTTCGTTTTATTTTCTGTACATTGGAATTGAAATTCTTCGGATAGGTGGCATACCACTTAATCGGGACAAACGTACTAGTCCCGATTAAACAAAATTTGTTATAATTTGGGATTCGGACAAACCTCGTTCGGAGTAGCATGTTGGTCGGATATGTGTATCGAGCTCCTCCTGCGTGTACTCGATCTTATCACAAACTTTGGTCCTTTTGATTGCCTTGCCCATGTCGGTGTCCGAATCGACTTCGAAGAAACCGCTCTCTTTGGTCTTTTTGTGGCCTCGCATCTTTTCGCCCGCGCTGTGCGCTATCCCTCCACGACGAAGAATACTTTTAGACCACAACGGTAATAATAACCTGTCCGTGTATAAATTCGCACGCTGGACGCAAAACTGTCATTGTCCTTGTCACTAGTGCAACTAGTACACTCACTGCGAAATTCACTTGCGTACACCAAAGTCCACCAAAGATCAAAGGCAGCGTCGAACTTAAGCCTTAAGTTTTAACATTTTACTCTTCTATTAGACACTTCTTCCTTTTGTTTTTAGCCACGTTTTGTTTTCAAGTGTTTTTATAAATCATGGTTGCATTGATAAGAAAGTTGTAAGTTTGTTGTAAAAATCGAAAGATGGGAAAACGCAATGAGTTCAAAGTTTTTAAACGCTTGCAGCGATGAGGCAAGATGAATGTAAAGCGGAATATCAGCCGAAAACCGATTGAGGTTAGCACTGCGCGCATTCACAACACTTGATACTTCAAAGTTCATTTGTTGGCAACTTGCGTTTGAGTGTCTTCGCCGCGTCGATCAGTGTCTACAGGCATTATTTATTTCCTAGCCCAGTGGGGCATTCGCATAACATACCGCCAACCACCACACGCCTTCAACGAACGAGGAACACAAAATATCCGAATTTGAAACACTGTGTGTAGGGCGAGAGTTGTTCATAAATGCACACGTTTTCCGGAGGAAAAATCAGCCGTAGATCGGTCAGTGTCGCCTGGTTTGAACCGGCGACAACGTGACGAAATAGGGCGCAACGGCGCACGATAGAGAATCCTCCTCGCACACGTTTCGGCCGGTCGCGAACACACGGTGTTTTGTCGGTGTGTCCACCGAATTCAAATGTACACACAGCGACGCTGCGTGTATGTTTACTGTTGGATGTACGCGCGTGTCTGCATGCGCAGCCTGCTGGGTAGCCGCGAGCGCTCCACCAGCGTACGTTCGGTTACTGAATGCGTTTGCGAGCCGCGGCCACAACGTGTGTGCGCGTGCTTCGTGCGTCTTCGGCAGGCGCACGATGCGCTCTCGGCCTCGGCGTGCCACCATGTTTTTGTGTTACGCCGCGCACGCTGAACATGAGACAGCAAGAGGCAGCATGACCGGGATCGCTTCGATACGAACGTGTCCGAGTGAGCGCGAACAACGGACCACACAGCTGTGGAAATGGACACAAACTTGGCAACAGCAACAGTGTATGGCTGCGTGCGTGTACGTGCAACAATATGATATCAACGTACACACGCAAACGTCGCAATGCTTTACTACGGAAACAGCTGATTTTAAACCGAAGCATGTTTCCAGCCCACAATGCGGCCATCGTGGAGTGGCCTACTCGCTTTTGGATTTTGTAACCACATTGTTAGACTCCTTATAAACGTCAACGTTTTGGATGTTATTTTAATACTTAAATGAATACATACAAGGACTAATGAGATTATTACACATTGTTCATTGATAATGATTATTAATTTGTATATTTATACGCGTTTTCATAAAACTTATAATTCAGTGAATTCGGTGTAATCGCGACACTTCGAAATATTTGTCCCGATTAAACGATGTTCCGAAATTCAATAGGAATTTTAAAAAATGTATACAAAATATAATCTCAACAACAAAATTCATTGTAGAAAATACTACATTTCAAATTCTGAAACACATAAATGCAAGAAGAAATTTCTTCTTGCTTATTTAATATTTAGAAAAAAGGTGTATGTTTCGGAACGACATACTGAAGTGATAACTATTATTAAATTTTATGTGTATTATTATCATAAAGTAAAGAAAGTTTTTTTTAAGTTTATTGCTTATAAAATATATTTCATTCTTGTTGTTAGTTACAATTCTTATAAATATCCTATAACTTATCCTATAAAAATAACAATTGCTTTATGAAAGCTGTAAAAAGCAACGCAATTTTTATATGCAAAATGGCATAAAAAATGGAAAAAAAGAAATGCTGTATCAATTACTAATGAAAATCTGGGAGGAGGAAAAACTATCTGAAGACTGGACAATTGGGACCAAACACAGGACCAACCTTACGTGTTTCGTAGTATTTACGTATGTGAAACCCATGGCGTTATATATGAATCCTAGGCAAGCACGTGCATTTTTTATCCGGATTAAATGAAATGTTCTCGCGAGGTTTGAATCAGTTCTTTAAGATTTTCTTTAGGATAATCGGGACAACAGCTAGGATTATCAGGAGTCCCGATTAAACGGAGTCTGCTATACATACGTTATTTAATATCTTTAGTTTGACAGTTTCTGATACGATTCATTGACGTGTCGGAAACAATTCTAATATTTAAATAAATGTTACAAAGTTATGCAGAAACAGTGTTTAAAATACGTATTATACATAAAAATAAAGTATATGTAGACATATGTACAAAATTGTCATTTACATTTTTAAATATTCAAATTTATTTGATATGATAAAAATAAAAAACTACGAAAAGTATAGCCTCAAATAAAAACTAGTAAAATCACTACGGCAAATATACATTAGGAATAATGAGTTTCTTATTATTCTTGTGGTATACTAACTGTTTATAGTTGCTCTATAGGTATTTAAAATATGTCTACTACTAAATTTTAAAACTTAAACCATGGAATAATATTCAGTGAAAGTGCAGTTTTTTTTATTGCAACCTCTTCAAAAGAAACGATTTTTAAAATGACCGGTTTTACCAGTTTTAGCACAGAACTTTTTGCACATGGTGTATTCTTAAGTAAGAGTACTTATAGTGAGTATTTAAACAAATTATATATTTATTCATCTGTATTTATATTGTTCCATTCAAAGTAACCCGTTAGCTGGAACAGATAAGGATAAAGATTAGAAAATGCATTAGAATAAATACATTTTCGAATCCTCAAAGCTCTTCCAGGGATGCAGTCTATTTTTTAAATTGTTGCAAATCTTTGCCTTGTCATTAGTTTCTTCAGTTCTGAAAGCAAGTAAAAATTACATAGGACTCAATCCGGGGTTTTTAGAAAAATGTGGTTGAAAAAACTATGCAAACGTGTGTTCATGTCCAAAACGTTCAAGCAAATAAAATCGTATGGCCCACTTGACCAACCTCTGTACGGATTCTGTACAACTTTTTAAACCTAGGCAACCAAATATTCATTTTAAATTTAATTCAATTCGCTTTCTCACTATATGCAACCAAATGAACTAATACAACAAACTTTATAACACCATCGATAATGTAATGTAACTTGTACATTCCTCTACGAAAACCAATCAATTATGTCTGGTTTGAAGGTAATAATGTGGAAAATGTTGCAATAGATTCATGCAGAGCATGCAAAAAACATTATTATCGCTTTATTATGCATTGTCAAGGACAATTTCACATAACAGATAAAACACTAATAGTAAAACACAAAGAATAAGATATGAAAATGTCATACCGTAAGTGATGTTATGTGTTACAGCTTCTTTTAGGGACACGATTACAGTTTGTGTCATGTTTCTGATAGATGGTGACTTTTGCGCTGACGGTGACTTTGATAGTGGTACCGGTGTTTTCACAAAGTTCTCTTCGCCCGAATTCTCACCCATGCCGAAATGTTCTTTCCCGCACTTTAAACTCTTCATCTTGCCTTACAGATTACTGCGAAAATGTTTAAACTTTTAAAAGAGTTTTAAAAGATTTTATATCAACTGGTAAATGTTCATTGTTTTAATGTTTATTACCAGGCTTTAAATAATTCTCAAAACTGCGATGAAAACATGTTCTAATAATGGATGAGTTGTTTTATATTTAGATGGAATAAGCTCATTGAATTGATTTATGGGACTCTGATTGTGATTATTAGGTTTTCTTCCATTCAATTGAGTACTTTTCACAATTTACGTCTTTACATGTTGGTCGCCTTCACACCTTAGCGATTTCGATTCGAAACTGATATTTGGCAAGAGAGGCGATGATAATTGTGGCATTTGGCAGGAAAACACACTAGTTATTCATAAACGGTGCGGTGCAGTATCACACTGTATTGGTCCCCACTCTGTGCGCAGCTTCGCGTTACTAATCAAGCGCTATATAATTTTTAATACCGCCTTCAATACGCAAACGGAGCACTTTAGAAATTATTGAAGCTTTTCGTACTTGGCAAACGCGCCTCGTAATCGTTTCGCACCCGGCTGATTAATTACACTACAACGACTCTTTGAGTATGCAAATGCAGTGGCCATGTTATCATGTTTGAAAACCAAAGCATATCAGACCGCAAAAGCACTGTACGTCCGTGAAGAGCGAGATAGATATGCCCCAGTCACGTTTGCGATTGTTTGCACTAGAATACTATACACAAAGAATTGATTGCAGGAAAAAAATGTGTGTAGAAATGAACGATGAGTTATATCATTATATGATACTGATAACTGCTAAAATTTAATTATATGAGATTCGAGGAGATTTATAAATCGCGTAATATTAGAAGATACGATTACAGAGAGCAGATGTTAAGAAGACAACCGAGAGACTAGCCACAGTGTCTCTGAGCTTATTATTACATTGCTAGACTAGACTAGACGAGGATGTAGTGTGTATAAATGACATTGAACAAAAACGCCGATGTTCACCGGTTAGTTTTGCATAAGTATGGACTAGATGAGCTAATGGTTTATTTAGTTAAGTATTGATTTACTGATAATTGCGGTGGGATGGGCAGCAGGTTTGGCACCGCGTTGTTATCTCGTATACGTTTGTCGAAGCGATGCACTTCGAGACGTTTTTTGATTATCGCAGGAATTTCAGGCACTCACTTACACTCTCAGGCGTGCGCTCAGTGTGAACGCGCCAGGAAACAAGTATATTTGCGCATTCCAATTCGCTCCAGCTGTGAAGGATCGAAAGTACGCATGCCTGAAAATGGGCAGGATTCCAGTACGCAGGATCGGGTACCATGTGGACTTATGGATACTTGTTGCACATGTACGAGTATACTTCTTGTAGGCGATAATCGTTTATTGATATGTTGCACTAAAGAAAATAAATATTCTGAAGTTGTTTGCTGTTTTAATTTTAATGTACATAGCGTGAAATATACATACACATATACTGGGAAAAAGATTCTTTTTCATCAGTGTTATTTATAATTTGTTCTTTGGGAGTATGGCAAAAAGGAAATGTAAATTAAAACAAATATTCATATTTAAGACCTTAATATATGGCCTTAATATTTGGTTTGTGGTATCTTATCACAGAACGGAGTCTAGATTATTGATATCTTATCGTAAAAATAGGGAAATATACATGCAAAAATGCCTTCTGAGAAGCATTCTTCTTCGAATATATTTTTATTTACATTCAATGGTTCAATGGGATTGTAAGAAAGCAGGAAACTAAATTTAAACCAAGTATAATTTAAGTTTAAATCAATTTCCTTAACGTTGGTCCTGTGGTACCTTATCACAGAACATTGCCTAGATTATCTTCTGGTAATAAAGGATTTCTTCTATATGAGATCTAGGTAACCATTAAGCAGATTAGGCTTTTTCTTAAAGTCTACTTGTCGTGTGACCGCGTTGCATGCGACATCAGCCACTAGCGGATGAGATGTTGTTTGCCCACCTGGAGCCTTTTATTTTTCTGCAGGATCGCGGAACTACCCGTTCCTGTAAATTGTGTGAAAAAGATGGAGAGGAGAAGTAGTCACGGCCAAGTCCAAACTCGAAAGCGACAAGAAGAAGCGTGATGCATAATTCTCCAACAAGCACTTTATTGTTCTCAACACGGGCCAGATGTGCAAAAAGTTATTTCACAGCAAAAACAAAAATAATTAACTTTCACAATAATACATCCCGGTTCACGCGACACTACTAAAAGTTTCTCCGATTATATCACATTGTTCTGCCAGGTGGCTCAATGGTTACATCAATGTCCTCAAGGTCCCAGGACCAAATCCCTACGGACATAGAATAAATTTAATTCTTCCTTAAAACAAGTTCTTAATGTTCTGAAGACAACGTAGTCCTAAGGGCTTCAAAGAAAAAAGAAACAGATTAATATAAAATAATTCGAATAAACACATCACATATTTATTCACCGTTTATATTTCTATACATTTACATACAATTTGAAATAATTTAGAAAACACTATAAATTTAAATATATCAGCGAATATATTGGTTGTGAATACCACTGCATATTTGTTTAAATCTACGATTTGATAGGTCTTTGATCGTACCACGTTTACATCGTGTTAACCACTGCGTTACTAACAATATATTAATGTAGAATCTATAAAAACGTTTTACAAAAAATATAGATATATGTGTATGAATTTGTAGAAATTGAATATGTCAGAATAGATTCCGATGAATATACAATTCTATTACATTTAGCCATTTTCCAATAAGAAGCATTTTATATATTGTTTAAGTAAGGCATCCTGAATAAGTCAACATGTCCACGTATTACATGTATGTACGATTTACTCACTAATGAACGAATCAAAGACAATCCTACCGCATTATTCTCTTCAAATATTGACGAAATACATGGAAGCATTTGAATGTTAACATTTGTTAAGCAACAGGAGTAATTACGAACTATTTGCTCGAAAGAAAGTGATTCGTCTTCGAAAAAGGTGTCATAAAATTCAATACGAAATTAAAATTCAGTTACAACATTAAAATATAATTAATCAAGTATTTACATTAGAACATTGCAATCTACTAACTCTCACAAAATACTACATACTTAGAAATAGTATGGTCGCCTCCAACTTCGTATGATTTAAATTAATATGACATGTAAAATAAAATGTAGATTATAATTATTATGGCATTTACTGAACAATGTTTCAACTTAATATGTAATTCATGTTAGATTACTAACACAGAATATGCACCGGAGACAGAAATATTTAACGAAACACTTTTAAAAATAATCATTTTAATTTTCACCAAGAAATACTGATATATAACTGCAATTTGTAATGTTACCGTCTTGTGTATAATAGTATCGTCCAAAATATGTGATTATTAAATCAAATAGAATTATTCTCTTAAAATAAAATAAACCGAAGGCGAAACACTCAAGGTGATAGGCCAATAGCCAAGTCAAGTAGGTAACTTAAATATGCTGACACATTAGCCAATATTTCCGGTTATTTGTTTTAAACATTAAATCATTCATTCTGTTATAGTTTATTAATAATATACAATTATATTTACAAGCACACATCTAGCAAGTTCTTTACGTTCATAAAATCCCTTAACTTTAAAATATTAACTGCTTTCTGCAAATTTATCCGCTTGAATTCTATTCGTTTGTTTCTATCAATTAAGTATCAACATAGGATGCATTCTGCATTTGGTGAGTGCATTTTAGCGATCCAAATACCTCACAAGACAAGATAATCAAACATGAAAATTAAAAACCTAATGAATGAAACTTACACAAAAAATCTTTGAAATAAAATGTTAGCTGTTTAAATTTAAATTCAGTAAAAATAAATGATTTTTGGACGAATAGCTGATACTTTCCAGATATCAAATTTACTTACGACGTCTTTGCCACTATAAACAGCATTTTTTACAAATAAATGTTGAAATAAATACTTATTTTCACAAGAATCGCTAATGTTAATAATCGAAATGATTTAGAATTAAATTATTATGCGTCAGTCTAATTTATTTACAAAATTCCTTGGTTTTATCGGTGTTTTCGGCATGGACTGAAACGTTTTTTGTTGTGGAATAATTAGAGCAACTTAGCGAACGTGAAAATACTTTGGTTTGGTTCGTTACCTACGATAGCGAAAATGTTGATTACTTCAACTTCAAACGTAAGATATTTCAATTACAGTTTAGCTTTGAACATTGATTCTGTTTTTTTTTTCTTTCGTATACTGAAAATCCTAGTGTCTATTGAACATTAATAAGGCAACTAGACAAAGGAGTGTTGTTGATGGCAGTAAGTGAACTCCGGAATTTACGTTGGATCCTAAAATACAAATTGACATTTAATTCAATGAAACTAAAGCAATTTATAAAAAAAATAAATAAAGACTAAATAACTACCTCCAACACGACTTTCACGAATGATATCGTTGCTCTCTGCAAGAAATAAATAAAAAAAATTAAAATTGTGCAAGAAAAACGTGAATGTATAGAATATTGTGAAAGTATGTGCAATGGCTACCTTCATTCTGGTCTTTGGGTTTGCTAGCGTGCTTGTTTTTATGCTCTTTGTGTCCGTGATGTGCGTTATGTGCTGTTAAAAAATAAAAATTAATAAAAAAAGCAAGTCCACATGAATGATTCCACACAAGTTGCAAACAAACCGTGGCAAATAAATATCATACCGGTAAATGTGATCACTTTGGACAATTCCGACCATCCCCATTGGTTTTTGGACTTCACCCGGACTTCATATTCACCGGCATCCAAATTCTTCAGAACATGCGTAATGTTATACAGATTCCCGGAGTCGGAATTCGTAACTTCAGGATGTTCTTGGGTCCATTCATTGCTCTACAATCATTGTAACGTTGTATAAAAATCGAAATATTGTAACTACTCCACTGTTTTGGTACTTACAGAAGTTTTCTTGTACTCCAAGAGGTATTCAGAAATGGGGTATAAGGACTCAACTTCCCATTTCAGGATGAATTCCTTCCCCTGGTGGTCACCTTCCTTGTATTGTGCCTGAGTAGGTAAGTTGGTGACCAGGTAGTGTGCCTCGGCTTTACCAACTTGATTTTCCGCTGAGCAGGAGTATTTGCCAAATTGTTTAGCATCAACTTTCTTTAGGAGCAGAATGTAAACATTGTTCTTCTTGCGCGTTTGTTTGATTTCTTCGCCGTCTTTCCGCCATACGATGATTGGGGTTGGATTGGCACGAACTGTACAGCGCAGTTCAATATCATACTCGTCACCGTTGATTGAGGTAATTTTTTCCATTCGTACCACTGGTTTGTCTGTACAGGTAGGTTTGAATTAGTATTGTTTTAAAGACAATAACCATTTCGCATTACTTACGCTTAACTATAATATTAATAAACTGGTGGTCAACTGGATCGATGCCGTTATCAGCAATACATTGATAATTGCCGGAATTATCATGACCAATATTTTCGAGGAGCAATGTGGATCCAGTGCCCAAACGTTTACCATTCAGGGACCAGGTAATTTTGGTATCAGGTTGATCAGCTACACATGTTAGTTCCAACTTATCGCCAGAAGTATACTGAAAAATAAATATATTGATTGTAATTTTTATCTGGATTATATTTCGTTATAAAGTCGCATAAATTTGCTTCATTTGCCCCAAATAAAGCGAATTAATCCAAATTTTTAGAAAGGAAAATTGAAATTTTAGTTTCTAAAATTTTCTCTAACTTACTGAGCTTCCATCCGAAGTTAAAGAGGTAATTTTCGGTGCTGTTTTAACAATTAGTTTATGATCCAATTTCTCCTCCTTATCTGATGAGACGATTACAACACAGGAATATACCCCGGCATCACTGGCATCGATATTCTTAATTGTTAGAGTTGTCGTGTTGCTAAGTATATATTTTTTGGCATCAAATGTGGAAAAAATATGTGTATCCTGGAAGATAATTTCATCCTTCTTTTTCCACATAATGGTGTAAGTGGCTAAAATATAATCAAATGTAAAAAAGTTATCAAACTAACATTCGTTTGTTCAACTTACCAGGATTTTCTGATATCTCACAATTGAACGACACATCCGAATGTATCGGTTCAATGAAAGTATGTGGTTGCGAAATGAATTTAAACTGCTCGTCAAGTTCCTCATCTCCATCAACATCGGTGGAGTCATCGTCGTAATCGTCATCGGTCTTGTAATCATCGTTTTGCAAGTAGTCAGCTACATTGGTGTCTGTTTCTTCCACAGGTTTACATAAAACTGTTGAGAAACAATCGATATTAATATATTGTCAAAACAGAAGATTTGAATTCAAAGATTTTCCCGTTTATTATTTCAGTTGCTTTTGATTTGCAAAACGTGCCAGGAAAATCGGTCAGATTGCATTATATATCTAAACAAAACTTCCGTTCCCTTTTCAAACTTCTTTTGTAAATTCTTTTGTAATTATACCAGGGATTTGGTATAATTAGAAATTAAAAATGTGAAAGACGTCATCTTTTAAATTGCTAATTAGGGAGTTGCAATAAACAAGCAGAGAACGTATTGTTTTATTATGCCGTATTGCACAACGTTTTATGTGCAAGGCAATAAGTAGGGAAATAGAGAAAGGTCGACGTGCATCCTGGCAGAATTGTCAATTGATCGCGAGAGGCTGCAGAGATTGATCATGAATAGGTTTTATTACAATGACCTCACTGCTCTTGCAAAGTCGGTTCAAGAATTGCCTGCAGTACAATTTTCTCTACTTGTATTCCAAACAAGTATTGATTTAAAGTCATATGATATTATGGTGCAAGTGATGTTGCTTCAAGCGATGGTATGCATTTCTTGCATAAAGCCACGCATGATTATTAATTGAATGGGAATTATTTACAGATGCAAGTCATACATTCTCGTTAAGCATGCTTGAGCGATGAATGTTACAGCACTTGTCACTGACTATTACAATTAAATATTTTTTCGATTTAATATGTGCCTAGGACAAAACACAATGATGCGGAAATTGCTCATAAATACCGATGGAAATTGTTTGCTTGTTGTAGTATCAGCATGTAATTTTATTAATTTAACATCGAACGATAAAATGCTGCCAGTGGCAGGTTTTATTGTGCACGCTTTTGATGCTGAAATCTGTATTTATTTTCAATTTATTCTATAATACTCTAATAAGGACATAAGTAACATTATCACCATCATGCTTGATGCAGACATTTCAGCCGTATTTTCATCTTGGGGTAAACAGGCATGAACCGAAATGTGTGACTTCATGCGTAACGGTGTGCGCACCCTGCTAAAGAAACCGTTTCTAATCCAGTCGAGCGCATTATCATTTTCTTTCAATTCCATGCTATTTAAGTTAACAATAGTGAAGCTCTTGTCACTGGCCACTTTTCATACCAAATTTGTGCCTATGACAATCTAGAACAAAATACAATACTGAGGAAATTGCTTATACCGATTGAACTGTGTCAGCAAGTAATGTTATTAATTTAACATCGAAAGATAAATTGCTACTGGCAGGTTTTATTATTAAAACCTTTCGATACTGAAATCTGTTGTTGCTTAATCCTATATAATCCTATATAGGACACACGCGAAATAAACAATAAGGGCACGAACACCGTAACTGCCATCGTGCTTGGCGTAGACATTCCACAGTCGAATTTCCCCTCGGGGAAAACAGGCATTCACCGAAACCGTACATTTATCGCCCATCAAAAGCGTGGGCCCTTATTATTCGGATGACGATGTACAAAAGTTTGCGCTGTAGCTTTAATGGTTGATCGTATAAAAATAGGGCACGGGTACCATTTGAGCAATTTAGTCATTTGGCAAAGCCATAATCCTGTGAAAATAACCATACCCATAATGCTCCAAGCAAATACGCTGCAAATAACAAAATTCACGTAACATAAAAAATAATAAAAAACCATTCTTGGTAAAAAGGAATAAATGAAAGAACAAAACGTGTAATGATTAGAAATTCTCTTCCGGTATTTAGTTCATGTTTACGCTTTGAAATATTCAGGGAATTATTCAGGTTGTTACGCTGGTATTTTCCGAGTTGTTATAGTAAAATTATCAATGGCAATCTTAATGTTCTCATAAATATTTCACAGCAACGCGTAAATCATTTTCATGGGTGCGGTTTTCTTTTGGATTGCGTGTTATTGTACTCTACTCCGTTTTTACTTTCTTAAAAGAGATCGAAAACAATAGAGAATAAATTTTGCAGAGCAATCAAAACTACTGACGAAGAACAATTTAGAATGGCAAGATTTTACGATTGAATCAAATTGAAAGTGGGATGTTTTATATACATATTGCTGACATTTCTAGGAAGTACTTAATATCCCACTGGAATATGTCATATGGCAAGCACATTTATGAAGCTGTAAAGCAAATAAAGGGCAAGAACATCAAATAATGCGGTCGTTTACACACATAATTTACATCAAAACGTATTCTTCACACATTGAGTTCGAACATTAAAATATTGGAATTAAATGCAGTAAAATATATGAAATAAAGCAATATTGATCGGCTATTGAACGTTTATGATAACAAGAAATCGTAAAATTACAAGTGTAAGAAAACACAATATGGCTCAAACGATTTCTAAGAATATTGCGTGCAGACAGATACGACTTGGTAAAGTACAACAAACCCTAAAACTGCCACTATCCAACAATCACGCTAACTTAAAACGATTGGAATTCTCGGGACGCTGAGTCGTTAATGAAACGTTTTAATGTTCACGTTTTAATGGAAGTTTAATGAAAGTTAGCTGAGCTAATCATTGCTGAAAACCGTCAAGTATTGAATTCCGTTTTTTTATCATTTTAAAGACTTATCTCTTTTCATCAGTATAAATTGTAATGTATCAAAATTCCTACCCTAAAGATTTTCAATTGATATTCAGTTACCTATTAAAAGTACAATAGATGAGAGATGAGTATCTGGCAAGTTTTTGCCCAATAGAAATCAATACATCCATTTGCTAAATACATTTTGCACATGTTCATGAAACTTATACTTTTTATCGAAATAGGAAGATGATGATAATGATACAATCAACTCATTTCCTTATTGTCTTGCCTAGAACTACATGTTCTACCAGTCAGGATATGAACACTCGTAGGATATGTATGCTATCACTTGATCTATATTGATACGGAAATGTGTATATTATGCAATAGGAGTAGAAAAACTCACTTTTAATCATTATTAATTTCAGGCATAATATACGTTGAAATAAAAGAGCGTACAACCCGCATGGAATGCCCTTTGCACACTCGTAAGGAAACGATTACCATTCTATGTACAATATACTATTAACACTAATTCAACATGACAATATTTTTAGTCTTAATTGAAGAAGAAATTAAACTTAAGAAAAATAAAAATGTTTACCAAACAATCAAACATAATTATGACATACATTTAATGTCACTCATTTATGTTCAATGGTTAATTACCGACCAGGTCAATTAACAACTAGGTTAAACACACAATTATGATTGAAGCAATTAATTAAATTCCACGCCCTTATTAGAACATTTAATCAATGTTTTACGCACATGCCTCACAATGGGAAATAAAAACTAGGTATGTTTCCTCGTGGTGTGTTCTATATCATTTAAGCGTGATGGAATGTTGGAAAGAACCACCCAAAAATGGGCACACTCTCTAATTAAACTGCAGAAAGCAATTACATAAATTGTCAACCTTGATTGCAGCACCTATATCTTAATTTAGATTACGCGACGATAAAATACGGAACGCATTTGGTTTGAAATGAAATGCAGTTGCTCGTACGCTTGAATAAACGGAATAAACTTTTGTCACTGCGTACAAGACTTAACTTGAGAATGTTTTCTGTTAAGACTGTTAACAGACCGCACCTAGTCTAATTGAAACATGTTTTTCAATTGCAGTGAACATATTTTAATTAACACCCAACACTTGATGAAACTTTAATGATGATTTCCAATGTCAAATGAGATACAGAAAAAAAATATATCACACTTGCGGGCATAGGAATCGTATTTCTTTTTTACATGTAATAATATTTCTAGTGTATTCAACCCAATTTCTTTAAAATGTCAGGACATGATCTACTTTATGGACAATAATCCACGTAAAAGGTTAGAAGCAAATGCACTTTTTATACGTCAATTTGCGCCGATCGTTAGGCATGCGAAACTTTTAGAGTAGAACAAAGTGTTTTGATAACACTGAATGGCAACTCCATCGGTTTCATTTGTGTACCCATTTGTTGATTGTTTCCCCGTGTAGGTGTCGGTTTTTCCATGTTTGTTTGCGTTTAGTTTTAGTACGCAATTTCGCGTCAATCGAACAGGTTCCTAACAAATTGAGAAAGTCTTTGAACCTAGCAAAAATGCTTGCCGTTGTGAATTGTGCAATATGTGAAAACACGGATGGTTGGTATTAAGATTACGAATGCTGCTGTTTGCTGGAAGGAAACACTTCTTCATACTGACATGCTTCGAGCAGAAAGGGAAAGCATGTGCGTACATAGCGACAACAAACGATCGGCTGTTCAAAATGCGAAAATCAATATATTCCGCATTGTGTTTGTGCGGAAACTATGAACGATGTACGAGATTATCCATGTTTGATGCAAGCAGAGCAGTCAACAAGGCTCCGCAGGACTGGGTGGCGACTAACATAGACTTGCAGACGGCGATGACGCCAAACGTCCGCCACGCAGGCGACACTAAAATGGATTCTGCCGACAAGGGTGCTTCAGAAAGTATATTCGTTCATGGTAAAGACTGAACAGACTGAACAATGTCAAATAATCCTCATTAAGTTTACTAACAAAATAGAACTTTACTAAACTTCACTTTCTTTCATTTTATGATTGTTGAATACATTTTTTCTATTCTTCTTTTTCTTAAGGTATCCTATATTGGAAAAGAGAAGAACACTCAGTGGATCCTTCAAGGATACAAATTCATGCGTACATTACCGAGGACAAAGTTATACCACGCCAGGGAAAAGGGAGGAAAGGCGTAGGAAAAGCACCGAAACACATAAATTTTATTCCAGTTTCCTTTGTATTTCCTTGTAACCAACTGAATCGCTCTGCAAATTATAACGAATTGAATTGGAGGAATACTCATCAGACTGTAAAGAATCCTCTGCAGTGGAAACGGAACATTATACGACTGTAAACTAAATGAAAACATTTAAAAATTATGATTAAACTTATTTATTCCCATCGCTGACATACAAGTGGAGCAGATATCCCTAATCCATGCAATTCAAAACAAAGTTGTATAGTATACCAACGTTGAACTTGAAGCGCACTTCCGGTTTCGCGGTATTGCTTTCAGCATTCAACTTTCTGCCTTCCGGTATAGAGTTCTCTTTGTCTGGAATGTTTCGATCGTCCATCATATTACATTGGAGGATGTGAATCACGTAAATGATTGAAACGTTGGATGGTTGGAACATTGAAACGTATTGAAAGTATTTGCCATTTCTCTTCGCACGTTTCCGCGCCGCGAACGCGACATGTCAATTTCCGGCCAAGTTCGTGTTTTTGATTATTGGACAGATAGGCAATGCCGCAGGACGTAAATGGAAGACGACACGTTTCTCACCGCCTTTTGGAAATCAATCACTTTGCATGTTCGGCTGGCGTGTATTCAAATTTGACGGTGTGATGTAATCTAATTTGTATTTAGGACATGGGGCGCTTACGATTGTGTCCGGCGGTGTAAACGTGTAAACAGTTATGCAGTCATTCAAATATTTGCCTACGCACTAGGTCAGTAGGTTCGTACGTGCAGATCTGCGGAGTGTTTGCTAGCGATGCCAACGCATATGAGCGTGGATAAATAAATTCGCGTTGCAATTTCTATTTCGAGACCTTTGCAAGTGATTCATTGTTTCTGCCGTGCGAAAATCGACTGCAACACGCACTTGCATAAACAAACGTGAATATATCGATATACTCAAACACATTTTTATATTCTTACAAGGGGAGTGTAAGGATTGTCCAACACAGATTTGGGAGAACATGTTCCAACGTGTAGATATAATTTCGGTCAGGTATCGGCGAATAATTATTCGCCGATTTGCGCCGTTGGCCAGAAGAAAAGCCAAAATTTTTCCTAAAATGGATCCCCTCGTTTATTAATGATGTATTAATTGGTATAAGAAAAGAGGCATGAAAATTAAAACAACCGAGTGGGATTCATACCCACAAACTCTTGACTGTAACCCTTGACCGCTTCCAACCGGGTCACAGAGAACTTGCATCTTTTTTCTGAAAAAAAAAACGGCATAAAACATCTAAATATCCCATTAAGCGAAATTATAACTATATATGTGCTACGCGCACAAAAAATATCAGTCAAATCGATGTTGAACAATCCCAACACTCTCCTTGTAAGTTTATCAAAGTAACAGCCAAACTTCACCACAGTATGTAAAATAATTCTGTTCTAATTATAAAATAATCGAAGATCCCGGATGTAATTATGATTACGCTCAAGCTGTTGCATCAAAATAACTCATTCATTTCATTAGATGCACAACATACTTGTTATTATCTCCAGAGGAAGTACCCCTGAAAAAAGAACTTCCAAAAATACGCAGCATATTGTTTGAAGCACTAGGAGAGTGTGCTCTCGAAAAAAAGAGTGGCCCAACTGAAGATGAACAAGTGCAACGTATTTATAGGCTAACTTCAAGGCGTTCTCATTTTGTTCACCGGCCTGATCAGGTGTTCGTGTAACTACTAGACGATATAACATGCCGTAAAGTTCGACTATGGGAAGGCGTAGGTCTTCATTGCGTTCAAAACGGAATGAGTTGTAGATTTGTGGTGGCGATGCAAGTCGCAGCCATCGAAAGTGGTGGAGGTCATTGGCCAGACAGATATTATTAGCCATGGTCTTCTTTTTCACATGTATCACGACATACACAGCCAAAGCATGCAGAACGAATTGAGATACAACCGTCGCAGGACACCTTCCTTCATGTTGTACGAATACTTGTTTGGGATTCTGATGAATATGCCGAATTCGAACATGTAAAGCATGTAAATTACTCAGTGACATCTTCCTGTGACATCGTTCTTAAAACGTCCAAGTATTCTAATCGAAAAAAACATACCAGTCTGCATACCAAAAATATTCACCAGAGACCTCCTTCAAAATCGTTACCAACAACACCGGCTTCTCTTCTTTGTTGTGATATGAAAATGCCATCGACCACAACAGGCTCAGGAGGCCAACTATTCCCGCGTGGGATTCCTGGGTCGCGTTTTATTTTTAGTTGCATTTTTTGATGCAACTTGCCGCGTCGTTTTAATGTGTTTGTTTCTGGTTATCTTTTCAACACCACAACTAATTTTACTTTAAATCCGAGTATACACGGCACCGACAAGCGCCAAACAAAGGTTACGGGAGTTTCAAACTAATTGCTCAGGTCTAAAATAAGGACTGGAACGTGCAAAAGCCCTTCTACTTATTTAGGATCTTAAAACCAAGCAGCCGATCTCTAATGCATTGCCTAAGACGCGTGAAGTTCTTTATTAAAACGTTTGCAGCGTGTAGTAAGGAGCAACCGCCGCAAAATGGTCATCGGCAAATAAATTTCAAAGCAACCAAACACTTTTCAGCGGGCAAACACGCACCACCTCCTTTTGCCTTTTTGTTTAAAGTCGTAAATAAGCGTTCAGGCAGTGTGTGCGTTGTTATTCGAACCAAACCCAAGCAAAAACCCACAAAACGAAACGAACACACAACACAGCGCGATCGTAACTTTTATCCCTGGGCCTTTTATTTTGCAACATGGTGTTGTGCTTCCATGTTACAATAATTTTTACTGAAACCTAAACTTTAACCCAATTCTTGGATCCTTTTATGTTCACGATGTGGTTACGCACGTTATGCAAATAAATCAAAATTCCTTCAAAACTTCACGTTCTCCGACTATAAAACTGGAGTATAAGTTCAAATTACAGAAACACTAATAATACAAAATTATAACTTCAAAAAAATTACGTTAGTTATTGCTTACATTAACTCAAAACCTAATTGGGCTAAATAAATGTTAATTAAAATGCATATTAAGTCCATTTTAGGCTCATTGCCATAAAAGAATGGTGCTTCAATTAATTTCAAAGTGTGGATACATGGTGTGTGTTTTTTTAAGTACGTTCGTTAAGTTTTACATTATGAATAATAATTAAGCGTGCTTAAAATATGACTTAATAATAGCCCACCCGAAATTACGAAATTCTTATAGTTTTTACAAACATCAAATAACATTAAGTTTCTTCACTCGAAAATAATTGCGTGATATTTGAATTGCGTTAAATTAGGATTTATCCAATTACGGCAATTTTCAATTAGACAAATTCCATTCAAATTTATTGTAATAACGTTAATTTACATTTTACCTCACCATAAATGTTTCGCAGCGTGAATTATACACACCTGTAACAAAAATTTAAAAAAATAGTTTAGTTAAACATGTTTTAATTTCAAGAATTCTTGTTTTGTGTGGTAAATTTATGTTTTTATTATTCTAACCTAGTATATTGTAGAAATGTTGTACGAGTGAGAAATGAGCATTGCATGCAAGTTGCGTTGCGTGACTTTCAATTTGTTATACTCGTGAGGAAAAGGATACCATTCCATGCTTGTTGTACAATATACTAATTTTCTTAAACTATTTTGTGTGAAAATGATAATGGGTAATTTTTTCTGGTATGAACAGAGGCAGCGCTGGCAGGTGTGGCACTATGAACGCATTTCCTCAATGCATAGAACTATGTGTTATACTAGTACGGATATGACAAACCGAAGGATATGAATGCCAACAGAAATAGAAAATGATCTTTGCGTTTTTGTAGATAAAAAACTGTACACTGATATGTTTAAGCATGAAACTTGAATATTTAAAAGCAATCATGTTCCTTTTAGAATACCAAGCAGTGCATAAAACTAATGATATGCTATTAATTCTATTTTTAAGGAGCAGATACAGATACAACAGCTGTCCTAATCAGGCTAGGCTATCAATAGACCTACTTAGACATTCCAACAATTCATCACCATCATCATCACTATCTATATAATTAATAACCAAAGTCAATTAGAATATGATGCGTAAAATATTGAGATTATAATGCGGTAATAAGATGACCGCATCTCGATGACAAACACTTCTTGCGGAATGAGTCACAGCTAGGAACAGTCAAATAGTCGCCGAATCGTGGCTACCAGCATACCCAGTAAACATGTCATCAATTGATTAACCGGAGAAATAAATGTAGTGTATTGACGCGCCGTATTAACTCTAACCTTGAGTACTTTATTACCGCATTTAAATGCATCACATGATTAATGCATTGCAACGATGCACAAATGAATACGTTGCAAAACTAATGATTAGCAGCAAATGCGTTGAATTCGTGATATATTTCTTTCGATAGATTGATTAATGTTTCTTTTAGAATCACAAAAGGTAGAATTGTTTAGTTTCTTCTCAAGAAATTGCACATGTAGATATAAAAGTATATATAGAAGAACAAATAACATAATAAAATAAAAAACAATGTATATTGACAGTTATAATAATGTAAAGTATTTTAAATCAAGGACAAATCGATAAAAAACGTCTTGTATAACCTTCTTACATTTTTGCATATAATTATTTCCTTTTCAGTACAGGATGTTTTGATTTTGTATTGTTAGAGGATGTTTTGAAATTTTCTACATATATAGGTATAGAAGTACGGTGAATAGTCCTATTCATACAGGATGATCTAGAGACATGTGAAGGAGCGCTACCTAGCAAGTATCGAACAGAAGTATTAATACATTTTTGATATCTCTAGATCGAACACCCCTTGTATAACTACTCATTGAGTTATATAGGCTGAAGGCAGAATACTTTGTGAAAACATAATTGCAAATCATAAATTAGACCTTTAGAAAGGTTGTAAATCCACAAATTTTGCAAATAATAACGTTCAATTGTAATAATTTTCATATAATTCGAAACCAACAATATCCTGTATGACATTCGATACAACTTCCTGTGAATCGTGCACAAAAAATGCATACCATCAACATAGTCGACATTGCATAAAAGCAAGTAAAAATAACCTGCGCAGAATAGAAAAAAACCTCCATGACAACTAACATAAAAATATAAAATATATACATAATTAAACGCTGAACAATATGCACTTTCTATATCACGTATAACATATCTAACTGAATTTATGACCGACGATTGGAGGAATGTCATTTGATATGAAATATTATCGGCCATTTCCAACCTTTTCCAATCCAACTTTCAATGCAAATGATACATGTTAAGTAGCATGATATCATGCAGGAGGAGGTATATCATCGCGGGGGGAAATCATACATACCGGGAGTCGACGAGTTGTCTACGCATATTGTCATTACATTATGTAAAAAAGTTTATGCTTCGCACGTTGCGTGGAGCGCCAGTGTGAGCAACGGTGATGGCGCACGTGCTATGTGCCTTTTTCATCGTGCGGGTAACGCCGCGGCATTTTTATGTGACGTGGATTTAGATTAATTAATGCTTTCATTAATTACCGCCTTGCCCAGCACCAAAGGCTTAGCGGTATACTCGCTTTGAGTGGTACTGCACGACCGCTGAGGAAATTCGGCGTGAAAGAAGCAGTCATAAAATGCAGCTGGTTTTGTTTAATGGATAGATACATCTTCCTAACATGGGGGTTACATATTTTTTTGGTTGTAAAAAAGTTACTGAAAAAACTGGAGCAATTTGTAAAACTTGTTAAAGGGTTTTGTAGTTAGAAGGAAAAATCGTAATAAACAGACACCATGTAAGTACGAACTAGGAATATTAACCAAGGGTGTTTCACATTTCCCGTTCCGTTCAAAGCATGGAGGAATGAAGAATTTACAAGAATTCCTTCTGATATGCCTGAAAGCAATACCAGTTCCCTCCCTACAAGAAATTTAATCTTCCATAATAAACCGATTTCAAATGTTCAACCCTCTAACCTAGTTTCTACGATTATGACTTACATAGCTAACCACCGAGAAATAAAGTGGAATATTGCCTAAGTATATATTAGATGCGACTAGATGCACGCGTATTCAATTCAAAGCATCAAAGCGTAACTGCTGATTATCAGTAGCATTACCAAAGTACTCCCTCAAGTCAAATTAGCAAAACTAGTCGTGCATTAAACCTTGAAATGAATGTCGGTTTTCTTTGATGTATTACAAATGTTTCAACCTTACGGCCTTAAATTGCTGTTCAATGAACGGTTATCATTCATTCTACGTACATCCCAGCAAATTATTTATCTCCGCAGGTCGTTGTGGCGTTAATGTGATAAGCAAATAGACAGTGACCTTCCCACCTTAGCTGGTTCTTTGTCACCACACAGGCAATTTGAATATTTTTGAATTTAAAGTGAAATAAATGCGTTCATGTGCACGACACAAGTATGAGTATGGCTATTCATTATAAACTGCAGGACAAACATGTTAAATAGTCACGGTATGCATACGTTCAAAAAACTATCGGCGGTGGTAATTTTAGAGCAGACAGCAGAAAATTTCGTATTTATATATGCACGTTTCGCTATTCCCATTCAACATCAATTTCAACACGATTTTCACGCCGTTTGTTGCGGGACGCTTTCGTCCTCGTTTTCGTTACGGAATGCAGCTAAGAAAGATCCTGTGAGATTTGAAAAGATGACGATGCGTCGAGAGTGTGTGGCGATATTCTTAGATTTCTGCCATTTGGTCAATAACCTTTTCTGTCTTTTTTTTCGTAAACATATCACGCGGCTACTATCATGCTGGCCTGTATAGTAGTATGCCACTTATCTAATCTATTTACATGTAGATTTTTTACAGTTCTAAACATTGAGCCTACTGATTGACGTTTGTTATAATAAGAACGCATTTACGCACATACATTCGGAACCGAGCGATTTCAAATCGATGTTACGAAATCGTTTGAAACATACTACTTCTTCGATTTTTTTAAACCACGTAATATGAAACAATGACACAAGACTGGGCCTAACATACTGCAATCGTACGTGACTTTAGCCAAGTTTGAAACTTTAACGGTCGTCTGCCTTGAAAAGCCACAGAATAATGTTTAAAAAAACGATCCTGAAACAGCTATGAAGAGGTCTAGAGTGAGACAACAGACACCTTTTTGGGTTCGGAGGACTGCGGTTATATTATACTTTTAGATTGTTAGGATTAGTCATCCTTTGGAGCTGGTTTCGTGCCGCACTGATTGCAAAACATGTCATAACTCTACATTTTTCAACATTAACAAGCACAAAACTAACATATTTAACAATGTTTACGTCCAGAAAAAAGTTCAGTTATTACCAACATGTTAAATTACTTCATTTTTTATGACCTTGTCGTTAGATTTGGTATTATCTAACGACTTTTCATCATTTGTGGTAATTTTATGTTTCTCCAACATATGTGGAGGTTTAAAATAGTCAAAAAACAGCTGCAAATTTAAAGCGCATAGTTTATAAATAATTTTACGCATATCAGAGTAATCATAAAACGTTACCATGTTGCTTCCTCATATACTAAATACCAAACGTCACGAAACGCGTCACAAAAAATGCGGCACGAAACATTTGTCAACGCGTATTTTTAAATGATTACTCAGTTCGTAGGAACTAGGTTAATACCTTTCCCTGTATTCTGACAAAAGATGAAGATCGGGATTTCCTGCGTACATGTAATTAACGTTGTGGAATTCCATTTAGCGATTTTCGCATTAATAGCAACTTGGGGCGCATTAAAGAAAGAGTTTGATTTACGTACTGAAAAGCATTAAATCCCCGGCCATTTCGCACCGCGCCCTTTAATCTATGCCGTGCGATCAGACTATTTATTTAGTTATATATGCTAGGCGAACAGGCGTTGCACGTATTTCCATACACGATAAACCAACCACCTTCATCAACATTACGCCAATGGGATGCAGAAGGAACGTGCGCCGAACAACAATGAATCGTACCAGTTCTTTCCAACCGCAAAGAGGAACGAAACAAAGGAAAGGCGCTTCTACGCACCGCGCATATAGGTTGGCCGAAGTATAAATAGCACGGAATTTTGCACTGGTTTTGCCGATCCGACGAACCACCGGTCCAACGTTACTATTTGCCTAATAATAAATCTTTTCGAGATTAAAGGAAGACGCGAAACGCATTACCACATTCACTATTAGTTGATTGCGCGAATGGCATTCATAAATAATCAATCTATGCCTGTAAAGCCTTTGCTTACTTTGATTAGAATTTGATTTATTCGTCTTACAAATCTTACAAAACGAACAAACAGATCAGTAGAAGAATAATACGCTTATTGTATTAATAAAAGCGTTATGCTTCATTGCATTATCTTCGTAATGCCTTAAGAATGCGATTGTACAATTCTCGAAACGCAATCGCATTTATTTTTATATGAATGAAACGCAAAAAGATGACTGGTAATTAAGAACATACATCAGTGTTGACTTGCCACTTGAATAACGAGGAACAGACGCCGTTATGACCTTCGCAACCAATTACCGACTTTTTGTAAACGCAAAAGAAAATTGTGTACCCACTTGGCACTAACATAGATTAAGCGATAATTAACTGTAGTGCTAACCAATAAGCGGTTGCGTGCTTTGGAACCTAACCTAATACGAAGACTCATTGGAAACACTGCAAAAGTACGAAAACTCGAAAAACTAATTAAACTTGCGTGAGTTTGTCTACGTTAATTTACAGTTCTTTGCGAGCAGACGGTTTTAGAAAGTTACTATTTTCCGAATTGGAATTATATAATTAAATTTGCTTGACATTAAACGCGTTTAGCAAGGTTGTAAATTTGCCAATTGAAATCAATTTCCATCGAAGTGCGAATTTACCAGATCCTTGAAACATTGCAATGTTCGTGAAGATGTTTCCTGCTCTTATGAAGTGTTTCGAGCGTGATAAAGATGTTCGCAGAGTATCGAAACATGTAAATTCGATTCCATTCGCGTCCATTTTATGACCAATTCGATCGAACCCCAGTTCGGGACAATGGCGTGACATTTTATATTATAATAATATGTCGCTTAATAAGGTCAGCAGTATCGTCTGGCGTCGTCTGTATTCTGCGTTCAGCTTTGCATGATTCCTCATACGAATGCCACATTTCGCTGCGAATAATGGGCGTGTGCATTATGAGACGTTCTCACATGAGATCTTCGCTTCATTCATCATTGGTGAATAATATTCTAAAGGTCGCGACGTAATCCTTTCCTGTCTCGCTTCTCATCTCTCAATCTTGAGTAAGATGATATGCCGACTCAACTCGTTAGAGCTTTTAGGTTTTTTCTCAGACTTCTTCAGCTTCTTCCATTTGCAAAGAAAAAGGTGCAAGACAAAAATATCAAAAACCTGTCCCAAAGTGTCGATCAAATCCTTTATTTCTACATAAAAAGATCTCTAATAGGTGTTTTCTAGATCTATTAATATGTCTTTTTTGAGCTTCTCCCATTTGCAGCAGGAATGGGATAAAAAAGATATATAAAATATGTCTGTACTGTCAATCAAACCCTTCATTTGTACACATTAGAAAAAATATCTTTTTATTGAAGTTTATATGTCATGCTGATTTTAATCATGAAAAGAAATTGTCATTTTCTCATACAGTTAACGACCACATGGTGCAAGTATGTAACAACCCAGAATAAAACAAAAATAATCTGGAATAACAAACGTAAATCAAGCAACAAACCATGCTCCTAACTCAAAACACGAAGACTGTAATAAAAAGTGAGCACGAAGTAAATTCTCCAAACAGTTTAACAGCACATACTTATTTCAAGTCCGTACCATTTAAAAATAAAGTTAAACTGAGTGCAAAAGTACAGAACTGCTGCTGAGGCGTTACAGATTTGATGCTGAGCAGTTCCAACATTGATCATCAGTACTTGCTTGTCGTAGATTATTCTTTGTTATCAGAAGTGAGAAACCTTTTTATGATTGGGCCAGTAAAAATTTCGCGGTCCTCACGAATACGTTCAGCGGGTCGCAGTTTGCTCATCCATGCTGTATAGTATCCACTTTGGATCGAACTGGTTCAGGTCCGTACATCCTTTCTTACATTTAAATAAATGGTTATTTGGAAGCACACTCGTATCGGTAGCCTTGATACTATTTTCCGCGAGAATGCGCGACGAAGCATGAATTTAAGTGCAGTAAAAAAACATGTTTTAAAATGAGAATTAATTAAAATTAATGTGGACGAATAAAATATTTGCCTCGTACTAATTGCATGGGCATCGTTGATGAGTATAGAGAGTAATAAAACGCGTCACGTACTGAAATTTATCACATCCAGAATGTTTTATCATGAGGTCTTATAAGATATGGAACAGCTAAAAAGGTTGCTGGAATAACTAAAGTGTCAAGATGTGAAAATTTACTTTGAGTTGAGTCGAACAAAAATGGCAAACTGAAGACCTGAAGGCATTCATAAAAAGATACACAGGCGGGAATATATTCCAATGGATAGTTTTACCTAATTTTTGACATAGGTAAAAGAGTCCTCGAAATGCAACAAACCCCTCGAATTCTTAGAAAATATACCGGTGTTTGACCAACTTCCAAATTGAAAACACTTTTCACAAAAACCTTTTACCTGGTAGCATGCATTTCAAGAAGATGGAATTGCAAACTACCGAAAACTACAGTCTGCTAGACCGAAAATACAGAAAAACAAGCTGCAACACGCACAATTTTCCAATGATTTCAATGAATTTACCTAACCACCTTTACAAATAACACTCTCGAATAATTGCCCACCAAAAGGCGAATCCTCGATACAGAGGTGACATATGTTTATTATGGTAGCTGGTAAAACTGGTAAATTAAAAGACCATAGGCACTGGTCAGTGGCAATCAGCTGCCCGTTCCAGGCGAACAATTAGGCGGAATTGTTGGTGGGTCCTTTGTGTTGGCGAAATTTTGGGCGAGCCGCGCGCTGATGCATGGCATCAGCTCGGCAGGCAGCAGGCGTGCAACGGGTGCGCTTCACCTTCAGGTGGCGTGTTGAGGGTGTGTTTGGTTAGTTGAAATAAAAGGGCGCCCGCAACACCCGGACAGCGAGGCGGCAAGTTTATAGTAAATTCGAGTCAATAACCTTCCTTAATTCCAGGGTGGTTCATGTTATGTTTGCTTACAGTGAGTGTTACGCTCAAATGGCATTACATTTCCTCTCCGGCTTTTTTCTGCTCCTTCGGCGGGGGGTTGATTGTTAAAATCTATCCATATTTAACATTTTAGGGGTCATAATTAAGTTTTGATAGAACCATTAAAACCGTATAATTGTAATGATTTTGTACAAAGGTAGAAATAGTTGGGTTGAGGATGAAACTTCATTTATCAGGCGAAAAACATGACTCACTATTATGAGCGCTTTAATTTTCGATGACAATTTCATGCGTAATTTATAAGCCCAGTGTATTGATTTTATGGATTTTTTGAGTTCTTCAGCTGCGTACATTATAGCGTTCATTATTTTGGTCAGAAACGAAAAACCAAAAAGTTTCTGCAAAGTTTATTAAACTAACTTGAGTATGACGTAGAGTATTTTCAAGAAAAAATTAAAATTGTATGTTTTTAGACATTTTCAAATTTAAAATGCAATTTTTGCATACACATTTGACTTTAAACTACGAAAAAATGTGTAAATATATATTTTTCCAAAAACAATTGACGTCATATTCTAGAATTCTAGAATTTAATTATATATAAAATGAACTATCATTCAGGAAAATCGGTTCAGTAGAAATTTCTCAATCGTGAACGCAATACCGAAAAAAGCTGTTGGGAAAAAAAACGAGTGTTCATAATTTTTTATAAACTTAATGAGCTATAACTTCGTAAATTCTGCAACTAACGACTTAAATTATAAAGTTATCTATATTTTTTGGTTTCTAAATAGCCTCCTACAAAATAGTTTTTTGTTTAGTCATACTTAATAATCAACTTTCATGTACTTATTTTGCGATTGGAAGATATGGCATAGATGCAGCAAATTATTTTATACGATTACACCATGTTTCTGTGAATATTTGAGTTGAACGAACCAACATATATAAATAAATCCTGAACGAATTGACATTTTGTAACTCAAGTCTTACGTGTTTATATTCAAAGTTGATAGGAAAACTCTACGCATACTATTTTAAATCAGTAAAGCACGTGTTACTACATTCCATCAAAAATACGACATGCAAAGTGTGCATGTGACGAGCATTAAGTGCATTTTATAGTACACGAAGCAATAAAACGTACAATTCCACGAATTACTGTCTCGAGTCGTGATTTTCGTAACTTCTGAATTGCCTGAAACTCATACTTATGGAAGAATAACATGTTATCATTCTTTTCCGTGAAATAGTCCAAGGCTCACACAACAATAAAGCCATAATTCGATAACACTCGCCCGCTTGAGCAATTAAAACTAATTGAACTTTATTGACGGCCAGTTTTCCAGGCTTGCACATCACCCGATCACGAAACGGTTCCTCGGGTTTGTCAGAAGCCTGCCAATCAAGCAAGACAGTTCAGAGGCATACATATATTTGCTCCCAACCCAGAATAAACAACCAAAACGACTTTCCTACTCGCGTCAGTCACACCGCCATATGAATTACATCTTTTTGGAAAACGTCAACACGATGATACTCATCCAGCACAGGATCCAACAAGGGTTAGATCCTGTGTTGGATGAGCAAGTGCATTCCAGTTGCGACCAAAATGTAGGTAAAAATAGATGGGATGCGTTTCCGGTCCGCAATGCCACCGCCAACTATAAATAATGATCGCGTACACACCGCCATGCAATGATGTTCCTTCCAAAGCGTATGCTGGCTAAGGGAGCGGTGCCGACATTGTTCGAAATTTCAATGTCAATGCCACAACTTCAATCGTCTTCAGAAAGATCGTGGCCGTGCCACAAGATTGATTATAATGATGCCGTAAGGGCATTCTTATGATTATTAAAGGCTCGTCCTTCACCGGCAAAACAGTCAAGTCCTCGCCGGCATCACGAGAGATTAATTTCAAGAACAACATTTAACTGTAATCGTCTCCGGTTCTTCGTTAGCGTGCTGTGCAACAGCGAGATACAGCACATCCATCCAGCCAGCATCATCTCGAAAGTCACTTCGAATAAGTTGCGTATCATTTACACCGCCATTTCTAAGCAGCAGGAATATTTTCTAAATTATGACGTTCATTAATAACGTCTACGTGCAAGATCGGATGACTGATGTTGTGCGCCTTTGCGGTGAATATTTTCAAGTAATCTCGGTGCGGCAATGTAATGTTCGTTGCATTTTACTCAATGTGTGCACTGGAATACCAGATGAGCGGTGTTTACAGATGCCGAGCATCCCCTGCTTGCGCGGATGAAAAATCTGTTCACACATGTGCCATTACCTCGGCGGTAATCTCATCTAAAATCGAGAGATCCAACCGCATGAGAGATTAATCCCCAGCGACGTAATTGCCCGCACATTGTAGTCTATAATTTGGTACACTAGTGGCAATGAGGTGTTGTTTATCGCCCCGAAAGCCATAACCAACAATCGTATCATCTATTTCTCCTCAATGTTTCGTTGTATTACCTCTGTCGTTCATACAGGACAATGCATAATGTATAGTGGACAATGTGGAATCAAGTCTACACCAATGCATGTCGTTGTATGTGTGAGAGTCCTTTAAGTGGAAAGTAACACCTTTGAACTTAAACGTAAAGACGTGATTGTGTCTAATGCGCAATGAATAATGCATGCGATGATGAAGGGCGTACAATGACTCACAAATCAGCGTCGATGACAACGATGTCTTCGTAGGAGGACTGGCCGGCAAATCGAAACATAGTGCGGTATGTGGCGATCATGTTCCAGCTTTCTGATAACCAGAGAGGAGCGAAGCGCAGAGACAGACGATGCCTTTGTCCCCAATGGCCTAGATTAGGGGTCTAGACCGGGGGCTCCATTAAATTGATTCTCGGAGGAGACGTGTTTTAATCGATAAAAGCACCCATCAACATTGGATTCACATCGAAATGACTGTCAATCCTCGGGGTACATTAAAACAAATTGGGAGGATGTAGAGACGAGGTCGAGATGTTGATTGACATGAAATATTCCAACTATTTCCTAACGTTATCAAGTTTTAAATATATTGACCGTTTAGATGTTAACTACTACTCTTTACTTTTTTTTTACTTTTGTGTGTATTTCTCTTGGGAGAAGAATTTTTTTTATGTAGGGTTTACATATATTATATCTCTTAGCTTAACACAAAAATGTGAAAAAAAAATTAAAAATGCCTCTCCTTAGTTACTAATATTTTAATCAAATTCATTTTATTCGTGCATTTTTATGACAATTTCAAACACAAGAAAATGTTATTTTACAAGAGGAAATATTTTTCCGCTTGTTAACGCAATAAAACGTAATTATTCACATAAATTCTATTATATTTTTCACACTGAAAGTGCGTGCAAAATGTGTTGGAATATTTGTTTTCGAAG
>WSZQ02088761.1:6544-16573 GCA_019419845.2 Weissflogia rhopalogaster | reverse complement strand
GATGCGAAAAAAATGCGTAAGAAAACTAATTATCTTCCTTTTGAGATTTTGAGAATATTCTTAACAAGTTTAGCTACTGATTAAGTTTATTTCCAAAAAAATGTTTAAAAAAATCGGCCCGGTAAATGAGATTACGCACGTTATGATCGTATTTGTACTTTTTGGGTGGTCCAAAAAGACTGTCTCATTCATCTTAATGAATACAACAAGCATAATAGTTACATTGATATGAATTCGCTCATAAACTATAGGAACGTCAGTATTAATTATTCATATTTTCTGATTTAATCAATTGAGTATTGTTTTCTTGAATAAATTACATTAAGAAGATTCTACTCACGTTCCTTTGGTTGGTTGGTTTTTATACTTGGATATACTTGTAATACACACCTGAAACAATAATAAAAGAGAATTAAAATGCGTAATGTTAAAAAAATTGAAATATCATAGCTATAAATCAAAGTTAAACATTGTAAGAATCATCTTTATGTATGTTGTGACCTCCTATGCAATAAAATCCGTGATACTAATGTTCAAGATATCGTTCATAACATCCCACACTTATCTAATATATTAAGATACAAAGATGACAATAAAAGCATGAAAGCACGTTTCATGTATTTGGTTGACTCCAAATTCAAGTATAAGAAGGCTTAATACGTGTATTCATACATGGTTCTCCAAAGAGCCATTGAAGAAGATACTACAGCTCTTAAGAGAAGCACCAAGTAAATCCTACTTAAAATAAGTAGCTTTTAGCCATATTCTCGAGAAAAATCACGCTATGAAGTTGAGAGTCGTGCTCGGAGTAGCTAAACGACGCTAGATTGAAATAGCTGGCATCTGATGAACCAAAACGAACAAGTATTAATCTCACAAGCGCACATAATCGTTGCTTAAATGTCCACCCAGACCTAAACACATCCTTCATCTGATCACTGAATAATTCCAGCCGCCAACAAACACAAATCGAGCCACGCGTGCGTCGCTCTTGTGGCAAAAGGCGACGAAGACAATGTAAACGCATGCGCCCATTCTAATAATCATAATAGGCTCGTCGGCGAAGCAATAAAAATTAATTAGCGTAAATCAAAAGACGGCAAACATTCTGAGCTCTGCGAGTGTGTGCATGCGCCCGTTTGACGGCGATGAATCACATCAACGCTTCGCTGGCCATCCCGGAAAAATAACAATGGATGTCATTCTTCAGGCGCAATGCGGCGTCCGCTGAATTAATGCCGGGATGGCGAACCGGAGAGCGGGCACAGCGGGCATGCCAAAGACATGGCTGGTAATCAGTTTAATACGCATTTATCGGCGCGGCGAGAAAGCTCACATGTTTGTTGCATGATCACGGTCAATTTGACTTTTTGAACTTTCGAATGTGATGTACACAAATTGGTATTATTTGGAGTGCTCTTTTGATACTTAGGAAACAGTAGGTTAGAAAATCACAACAGTAAAAGTAAAAAATATAAAAATGTACGAATCAGAATGTGATCAGCCCAGAATCAATTCTTGTGGTCTGAACTGATTTTCAGCTTGAGATTATAGGAGGTGAATTTTTTGAATGTAGCACCAGAGATTAATATATGATACATAGATCACCTAGGTTAATACAAATGTCTAAATCCATAATTATATATTGTACAACTAGAATGGAATTTTACCTATTTCTCACGAGTATAATAAATAACAGTGCAGTAGTTGCATTATGAAAGTATTTCTGCACCACTTGCAGGCGTAACTACGTGTTCCGCCACTATGGAAATGAAAATCCGTAGGATATGTACATTTCTTAATCGAGACTGAAAAGCGCTCATTGTACAACAGGAGTAGAAATTCATTTCTGAGTTCTGATTTGAATGCTACGTTTTTGGAAATGTCTTCTTAAGAAAAAAATCAAATAAAATCGATGTAAACAGATGTTTCCGGTAAACCAAATGCTATTAAACATTTCCTGAAATGATAACAGACACCTGGTGGATCCAACAAAAACATTGTAACTCCAGAAAGGGGCATCTTTAAAAGAAAATATGAATCTGAACGGCAATTGATATCAATTTTTATTATCATATATCAACAATGTACAAGAAGTCGCCCAGAAGTTATCTTCTATCTATGATATGCAAATATATGCCCAGACATCAGCATATTACAATAGCTAGTAGACACTCTGCAGTTTCTCTTTTTGTCCAACCTACATGCATCGTTTGCAATGGCCCAAACAAAAGGTGACGCAAACCCGCAACTGTTATTGCAATTCCGCCATCGCGGCCTGACTTAAAATACGTCGATGGTAATGTTGGCAATGCACATGACAGACTGGATATGGCAGGAACATGTACGCACGGTTGCGGCCAGGCGCTGTGCGCGGAAATCAAGTTCATTTAGCCGCGATCGGGATATGGGAGCTTATACAATGCGCTCATGTGACTGTCAAGTGAAACTGCCATAGATGGGATGTGTGCAATCACATTGCGCGCGCCCGTCGTGCGTGGTTTGAGCTTACTAGACGCGGCGTCTCTCTATCGTAAACGTTATTATTACGGCTGGTGCAACATTAAAGGGACATTCAACTTTCACCATATTTGTAACGAAACCGGCAAACGCATATTCCTGTATTGCAGTCGTAAAAACCCAATCGGCGAGAGAGTAGATACATTGATAGATAAGGTACGACTAGAAGCCTCGGGTATGTCGATTCGGCTGTATCGAGAACTCATTGAAGAATGAACAATAACCTAGATTGGTATATCGGGAACAAGCTATAAATTGTCTATATTTGATTAGAACAGTTTATGAACGACTGACCGTAACTAACACAGCCGTTATAGCTTAGTTACGTTAGTTATGTTAAATTGTGCAGGTTATCACTTCGCGCAGTCTTCACTTTTTGTTTTATGATTGAATACCTCATTTTCAAGCAGCATGTTTGTGCAGTCATTAAGGTTAATGGACAAAAAAGGCTGCATAATTTAGATTGATCTATTATTTCACTCGCTAATCCCCCTGCTTCCTTATCGCATTGTTAATTCACTGCAAAATTGTAAACTCAGTTGGAAGGTAATAAATCTACAGGAATTTTACATATCTAGTATATCATTAAATCATCATTTTTCATGACTTGCATAGCAACTTGTGAGGTTTGTAATAACAGAATACTACAGAAATGTAAGTATTCTTTAGTAGAACACAGCGTGCTGGAATAAAACAAATTGCATATAGAATAAACAGATTAAGGAGGCATCGCATCTACCGAAAATGTTGGCAACTCTCTTATATTTGCCTTTCCGAACTATCAAATGAGGAATAAATTGTGTTTATATGGATGGGAGCTTGAATGAGTATCAAAAAAACTTTTATATTGGGTTGCGAAAAATACGGGGAAATGCTCTGGTGAAGTTTCTATAACTTCTTAAGAAGTGTACATAAATGTTGTAAGTTTTCATTCTTTGATGTGGTAATAATGTACACTACGACTTCGAGGGGTAACTGGTAGCGTAATGTACTAGAGAGGTTGACGATTCAAGAACGATATAGGCATTATCATTTTCAATTATTGCAAAACGTGAAATTTAACTGTTTCTCTAAATAATTCCGGATTAATATCTTCAATTCTTTACTAATTATTTGGCCATCTTGCAATGTCAATGATAGTCACACAAAATGACAAGCGACAGTTACCGTCAGATCACATTAAGTTATTGTTCACTTCCTAAGAAGCTAAGAAATCAGTTGATCAATTGAAAGGTATAGAATATCAATCCAACAGAACGTGAATTGCAATGTGAAGTTTTCAATTTGGTATTCCCTGATGTAATTATTCTTATTAGAAAACACGATGAATAAAACAAATTGCGTGTAAAATAAACAAATTAATTCATTGTACCTACCAAAAGATATTAGCAATTCTCCAGTGGAATTTTATATCCGCGCGTGCATTTTAAAGACACGCATGTGAAATGTGCAATTTACACCGCCGCGCCAACCGTATGCTCCGTCCGTGTTGGCCTAGGTACATTGGCGTGCATACGTATGTGCGGATGCAAGTAGTATCCAAGTGTGGTCGAATAAATGAAACCTGTTCCGAAACAGGCTGGTGCAAACGCTCTTCACCTGGAGGAGAGTAAGGAGCGTTTGCGACGCGGTGGCGGCATGCGACTCACCGCAATCCCGACACACCCAATCAGGAGTTCCAAACAATAACGTAAAACATTCAAACTGCCTTCGCCTTAAGAAGAATAAACGCATTAACCACATTCGTGTTAAATTCACGAGTTAATTCAGGACGCCATTCAAAATTATTTCATGCTCACTTAACAAGCATGTCGAGTTAATCGTATGCAGATTGCAAACGCAAAAAACGCTCATCCACAAAATGCCCGACCGTTCGACTCCTGCTTAGCGTACACATGTCCCAGTGTCCTCCGACTGTACCACTGGCACACGAATCAAGCAAGGCTTGAGAATATTAGTGAAACGTTTACGCCAATGACGCTCAGCCGGGCGATTTCAAGAAAAAGGCGCCATAAATCGGCTCAGCGCCACATGAGCGGGAAAAAGGTATTTCGCGTCGCTTTATTATGAATTTTACCATATTTAGTATAATGTTATCGGAATGAATAATGCTCCATTAGATAGCTTAACTCTTTTGTACCAGTAATCAATAATTCGAATTTCAATTTTTTTTCATTTAGAGTTATGTGAGGAAGACTTTTCCCTTTGCCGGCGATATGAAGGAGTAAAATGTATTCAACGAATGTTATATAAGCATATTCTGTATTTCATAGTCAATTAAATGGTATATAGTTTATTACTGTCATACTTGTGTGCGGCACTTTTTTGGGATATATAAGAGCGCGCAATGGACTGCATGTAAATTGCTGTTGCGACTCTACGAAATTACGCACCATTCATGTTGAGTGAGTCGTAACTCGTAGATGAACGATTTACATGCAATCCACTGCGCGTTACTGTATACACCCCAAAAAAGGGTCGAATACAAGCAAAATATTATTAATCTATATAGCGTTTAATAGATTATAAAATAGAGAATATGCTGACCTATTACTCGTTGATTTCATTTTACTCCTTCATATAGACAGCAAAGCGTAAAGTTTACCCTTGATAACTCTATGCAAAAAAGAAAAATTTAAATTATAACGACTGATTATTGGCGTAGAATAGTTGATCTATCTAACGATATATACTTAACTACGATTGGATTATTTTAAAAATAGCAAAGTTAATGACAAAGAGACGCAAAATGTGTATTTTGTAGCGCTCACGTGGTGCTGCGTCAATTTAAGTCGCTTATTTCTTCCAATCGCCCCACTGTGCGAAGGTTGACTAGAATCGCCTTTCCTTCGTGCGGTTGCTCAAGATCATATAAAACTCGACTGGTTCTTGCAATCGACATTCCCTACGCTACAAACGCGCAACACTGATATTCGCGCAATATACATTTGCATTTTTTTCAACTGCTGCATGCCGTTCAAACTTGTCCTGTATGTGCGTACAATCAGCCCACATTTCATACTCACACGTGGGACATTACCTTCAACTTCACCTGAATATCAGTTGTTATAAATATAGATAGATCCAAATCGCAAATTCTGAACATCACAAGACTTTCAAAAAATGTCCTTCTACAAAACAACCCACTGATAACAGTAATATTACTAACATAAATTTATATGACACCATTCGCAGTACACGACCAAAATTTACGTAATATCTTGAAAAATCTAGACGCTAGTCGAGGTAAATATTTGTCGAGACAGACACAAACAATTTTCATTTAGAACATGATGCACTTGGATACAGCGAACAAACAATTTAAGATACGACTAATCTTTATATGAAAATGACTTTGTTATCTTGCAGACGTTTGTCGCAACTGTTGATAGCATCATTCATTCATCTGTTTGTGGTTAGTGAGTCAATGATTAATTTATATTCTATAATTCTCGAATAACAACACATGCAACACATGAATTTCGACTATAAATCTTCTTTTAATTACGGCTTGAAATTTCAACGGAAACGGTGATGCGAATATATGGCAACCACAAGACATACACTGTATTTCATAATGTTTGCTCTTCGTTTTTGTCTGAGTCATGCGATTTGCGTTTTAAATGGTTTTAAGAATTTGCACAGTGATGTCATTGTCGGCTTAAGCTTACGTACGAAAAGCTCTGCAGTAAAAGTATGACAAAGCACGAAAATTTAAATGAAGGAAAATCTGAAGAAATGACCATCTGACGGAAAGAAGAAAGATCCGAATGTATGAAGGAATATCTGAAGAAAGTTACGAAAGAAGGATAAGAAATAAAAGAAACAAATATGATATGAAAGACGAAAATAAGAAAAGGACACAGATGTAAATGGACGAATATCAGAAGGAAGATCTAAAGGGAGAAAAATGAAACAAATGACACAAAGATCTGAAGGGAAGAGAAGATTTGTACGAGCAAGACTTGATATTTGAGAGAATGATACTCCGAAGGAATGAAAACCCCACGGATAATCGGCATTTCAGAACTATTCTAAATGTCAAATATCCAAAGTTATAAAAGATGATCTGAATAAAGGAAGAAACATTTGAAAGAAAAAATCTGAATTTGCAGTGATGTCATTGTCGGCTTAAGCAGTCTTTAAAAAAATCTCCAGTAAAATATGACAAACTATGGACCGAAAACAAACATGGTTTCCCATCCAATGAAGTGTCATGATCACCAAATCTGTCTATTGTTAAAAATCACAAAAATAAACATTTCCAAACAATCATTTAAAAATGACAAACTTAATCTTGAAAAAAAGCTTTACATATTTTCTACAAATTAAAGAGTAATAACAAGGTGTCAAAACACGTTACAAGAATGTCTTAACAACCACCGTTAGTGATTGACAAAGCGTTGTTGCACGAATTGCCTAAGGGTGTAACAGTTCGTTCATAAGTTAACAACTGTGCCAAAAACCCGTTAATTTCTTGGTAACATTGGTTTGCAAAAGACCTTAAATTACAACCTTCGTAAACCTGCCTCTTCATGTAACCAACATACTCATCTTAACTATAATAAATAGTTACATGCTACGAAGAAAATTGAGATCAATTCTTGGGAAATTGATATCTTTTTGTTGCTCTAAATAATAGCCTACAATGTAGTAGTCGCCATCTACTTGAACGAAGATTGCGTGATTCATCGTCGTACGTCAATTGGATATAATTGGGTATTGAGGGGTAAGCCATCGGCAACCCCTGAAGCTGCTGACAGGCATTCACTTCCCTTCTATAACGTTATCGATGTTGCACGAGGGGCAACATCAAAACAAGAAAGTTCCTCCTTATTTATTTTTCGAAGCACATCCTAGGAAAATACAGCAGCAGATGTGGGACATAAAAAGCACTCGAGGAAACGCATTAAAATATGTTTAATATATGAATGTGTCTGTGGAATTAAGTTGATTGCGTTGTTATAGCACGCTCAATTACAAAGGGAATTTTAAAATTACACCCATCATGGGATTACTGCACCCTAATTGGTTGCGCATAAATTTTTTCTGTGACTTTTTCAGTTGGAATCAGTATTAGCAGCACGTATTCGCGACGTGTTAACGGTCGTCATTGGAACATACTGGCTTAAACCGCATCCCGCATTTTTCGTTGTGTGGGTTTTTTTCTTCTCTTCAACTTTCGAAGTGTGTCGTTCGTCGTACATTCTGTCAGGCGTTATAGATGTGATCAGGCGGAGACTTCAAAATACTTTTTATTAGAATGTACATCATACCGACACGACTTTCGTACAACTTCACTTCAAAGTTGTTCACTTCGCTTCAAATCGTGACGTGAATTAACTCGATATTATCCACACGGTCGGTTATACCTTAAAATTTGTTGTCGTTGGACGTGCGCGAGAATGCCTTTGACTCATCATAAGTAAATTTGCATACAAAATAAATCGAAGAGTTAATAAGGGCTTGAGGCGTATTTACATAAAATGGGAGGTATATGAAAGGAAATTGAGAATTAGAGGAAAGGATAGAGCTGGAGACGATTGAAGCAAATAATTCAATTAATTGTGGGACTATGTAATAATGTAAGAGTTAGTGGAAATAGGGAGAATCAGATGGTCGAGGTAAGTCTAGTGATATGGAAAAATATCATGCCTTAAACGCGTAAGAAAGGGATGAAATCTCTTAAATACTTTGAAGGAACGAAAGTTGATTGGAAGGGAGACAGATTTGAAGAAAGGCAGATCTGAAAGAAAAGCAGATCTGAAGGAAAAAAGAAATATTTGAAAGAACGGAGAAAGATCTAATGAAAGAAGATCTCAAGAAAGGAAGTTTCCAAGGGAAGGAGGTATAAAGGAAAAAAGGTTTAAAAAAAGAATAGCTCAAGCTAGCGGGGATAGTGCAATTGCAACATGTGCCATTCTTCGTATTTCGTTATATCTATATAATCATTGCATAAATAAAATGTTCATTCCTATGAATTTATAACACAATATATATTTTCAAGCCACTGGAACAGAAGTCTCGTAAATCTTCCCGAGCATAAACAAGATGGCGGCAGTTACAACATCCTCGTATTTTCGTTTTCGTTCCGTTTTTATTTTTAACCGATATTGAGAGAAGCTTTTTAGATTATTAGCAAAACGCTTTCACGTGTTCCACTCGAAGTGGCGGCGGGCTGGACGGTAATAGGGTTGAGCAACTGCTTGGGATGTTGGGCCCACACGCACCACACATATGCGGACCCGACCATCAGATTGACGTATTTATAGCTTTCAATCATCGTCGCACGTTGCCGACAACTCACACGTACGTGCGGCGAATATGAAAATAATCAAATACCAATGGGTTTTCGCCGTGGCCGCGAAAGAGACCATCCACGCCAGCGAGGTCTCACTAGGAGACAACGGACGACACAATGGAATGCGTGTTTTGATTGAATCATTCGTCGTAAAATACCTCTTCAGTTCACACTGGTAAACCTGAGAATCTTTACAAGCACCGCTTTTCAGGTTAGCTTAGGTTAAGATGGTCATCCGAGAAATAAATATAAAAAACTGTTAAATATACGATTTCAATCCCAGTTGGGAAATTAGCTAATTTGAATGAACTTGGCAGTTTCAGGAAAGAAAGGTAATTTATGTATGGAAATCCGCATGAGGTGTATTCACGCATTCAAGCATGGCGCTGGAAAAGACTATGGGATTATAATTGTGGGTATTTATAGCCCTCTAGAGAGCCGGGGCTATAAATTAGAAAGAGCGCCGACTCGTCAAAATTATCGCCGATGTTCAAATACACCACACCAGGTAGAAAACGCGCGTTTCGCTTCAGTGAAGGTACCCTCAGTGTGCACACCGCAGACACCTTTTCTATTGTGTTGTATTTTATCACACACAAAGTGCGTGCGGAACAAACACAGTCGCAGACTAAACTCACAAAAGGTAAACTTGGGTTCCTCTAGACGACACACCAAGAGATAGCAACCGACACCCAACTACCAACAGCAACAATGAATTCAAATTTATACGGGATCAGTAGTATCGTTCTGATATGGACAAAAAAACAAACATCATCTAGTTTTAGGTTCTAAATCCTTACATTTATAACGAGCTTCCGAAAGGCCCGGAGCAGTTTAATGTATGTTAAAAAAAATGATATCTCACTACATTCCCATCATTAGAAGATCAACAAAATTTTAAAGGTAATTGAGGTTAAATTCGAGTCACTAGTCAAAAGCTAAGACCGAATGAACAAAAAGATTCATATCGAGTAGTTTTATCCTGATATGAACAAAACAACTTTTTTGGAGTTTCTAAGCTTCCAAACTTAATTAACATCCGTAAAAACTTAATGACTGTTGAGCAGGAAATGTAGAATTGATATCTTCTTATATTCCCAACCTAGATCTTCCAACCATTATGAATGTATGTATGTCAAATTGTTATAGTCCAGGTAATTGAGGTTAAGCTTTCAATTCACAAAATATAACCGTCAATTGTCAATTTA
>WSZQ02088750.1:0-14377 GCA_019419845.2 Weissflogia rhopalogaster | reverse complement strand
ATATTAGTATTAAGTTGAGTCGAAATACTTCTTCTAAATATTTCACTTTTATTTATAATTACCTTCTTCCTAAGTACCCCTAATTATATATATGATTCACAATGAAATTTGCTACTGTCCCTGCAACAGTTTTATAATTGTATGTTTAGAAATCATGTTATATATCGATGAATTTGAGTATAAAATATGAGGATAAAAATAAATTATATTTCATGATCTGATATATTGATCTGTATAAGATTGGGCATTCTATATATTTAACGGAAAAACTGTCGCGGAAATTAGTGGAAAATATAATTCTACTTCTATTAATATATGATTTGTATATATAGAAATGTGACAAATGTGCATAAAAGTTGTGTTTCAAGTCATTTTTCTGATAGCAAAAATGTCGCCGTTATTAGACTGAACTTGTATGACTTCTGACATCGGTTCTAAGTAATTAAATGAAACACTGTTCAAGTAGTTTATAGCAATTTTCACGAATCGATTGGTGCATAATTTATACTTATAGAGATAAGAGATAATGAAATTAAATGGAATGGTTAAGACAAGATAATTTTGAGATCGGCAATGTTGGCGTTATTAGAGTAAATTTCAATGATATATAACATGATTTCTAAACAGGTTATCAAAGAAGCTGTTGCTGGACGCTGTGGAAAATTTCATTCTGTGTCGAATGATATATGATTTGTATTGATTGGAGGAAGGTAAAGATAAATAAAAGTGAAATTTATGGATGAAGTAATTTCAAGTCATTTTTCTGTCAGTGAAATCGTCGCCGTTATTAGTATTCTTGTTATATTAGACTCAACTTTCATGAGTTATAATATCGATTCTAAGTAATCAAATGAAAAACTGTCCCAGCAGTTTGAAGATGTTTTCACGCTAAATAGATTGTGAAATAGAAATGCGGAAAATATGAAAAAAGAAATTAAAAACTTAAAACTTGACATTTTTTGGAAAATACTTTTTATATGATATATTTCTCAATAATTATCTAATATTTAGGGATAATGTGTATACCAAAAAATATATTTAATTAGGAATCGATCCTTACATGAATGGGTATTCTGTAACTTGCAGATTAGAAAATATTTTAGGATAAAGTTTGAATATCACATTTTAGTTCATCATTTTGACATTTTTAACCATTGAAATAAATTAGTTATAAGTCACTGTTAACATAATTACTCATGGATGCAATATCATAACCCATAATTTAATTACATGGGTTTATAATGTTAATCAGTTCTACTTTCAAAAAAAAAAGAACGGGTCGAAGATTACGCGGAATTGAAAATTATACAACCCAATTTCGAGCCTTGATCTAACTCCGGAAGTAGTTTGACGCTAATGCGATACATAATCCCGTTCGATTACGAGGATTTGCCGCGTGCGCCGATTGATCACCGATGTGTCTCCATTCCCCGCGTTCGCTCCTTGCATCCAACGGTCCCCCCAAATGCCACACTCAGTCCCGGCGCCTCCACCACCATACCCAACTCGCATATAAACGCGTGCAACCATCCGCTAGTAGATTACAATTCCATTATAAGTTCCAACCGAACCACCATCATCCACTCAACCAAACTGGCCACTAAATCTATCAAATTTTCCAACCAACCATATATACTCGTTTGCATGCCGGTATAACTCGGTGAGCATTGCACAACACCGCCGTAGGTGAGTAAGAACATAATGTACGCGAGGAGGAAAATAGCTCGGCTGCTAAGCCACAGCTCGAAATTGCACCGCAGAAGCGCCGCCGACAAACACCAGCGTCGCCACCGCAGAGCGTTACAAGTCGCGAGTTAATTACACTTTTAAGCTTTTGCGCAAGGCCAAACTTTGCAACTCTCCACGCGCCGCTGCAACCATCCGAGCCAGGGCCAACTTCATCCCAGGGGCATGGGCATATTTTACATATGCTTAAATTTTTTAGGTAAACATGCTATTCCTCGAATAATCTGCCAAAGTTATGCAATGCGCGCCGACATGCTGTTTAACTTTGGCGGGCAAACTTCAACAAAGCTCATGTCTGTTCCGCTAGATGTCATGTGAATGTAAATATGAAGCTTTTATCAGTGGCGCCATCTATAAAAGCATCAATATGCTTGTTTTATAACCTGATCTGAAATCCAATTTGTTCCTAACCTAATACGTTTCGATGTCCAAACAAGAGTTGATCAATATTTGTTAACATATGACCTTCTATTTTGACAGGTGAACGACCAGCGGCGATGCAGACCGGCTCAGCGGGTCTGTCCAACAGTTCCGTGAACATCCTCGCGCTCATCATCACCCTCTATCTCTACACGGCCACCTACATTAGCATACAACTAGATCCGGCGAGCAAACGGTAGCCATGAGGCGACACCTATAGACGCCGGCCATAGCCGAGAGACCACTAGATGGCGATACATGCTCGCTGGGCATCCAACCGACGGCCATGTTTGTTCGCTGTCATTTTTTAAAACTGTCACTTCGAAGTCGCATACACAAACACACCGTAACAACGTGCAGATATTTGTAACATGGTAAGCTAGCATAAATACCACACAAATTTCCGTGTAAATTTATTGTACATATTTTTCGGGGATAGCCTCAACATTTTGAGGCCGATATGATTGAGGTTATATGCATAATGACATATGAAGTTTCAAGTGTTATACCAAATATCACTGTATCTAATATTCGATGTCTTTAGCAAATTTCCTAGCGTAACAGTTCAATTATAAAAGGAAAAAGGAAAAAGAAAGCGTGGAAAAAGCGAATGTGAAAAAAGGAAATGCGCGGGAAAAACGATAATGAAACCCGAAAGTTTCGGGGTCCGGAAATTAAAACGATCGACAAACAAGCTTTACATGATTACGTGAAACTCCTTTTCACAGGATGAGAAAAACAAATAAATAAATGTTAAATATTACTTATAAAGATATATACTACTGATAGACTCTTTATTAAACTGTACAAACATTTAAATTATATAAATATATATGATCTTAGGTGATAGTTATGACCTTATGTGTACATGATCTGATATATTGTGAACAAAAGTGAGAGAATACAGAGAATTCATTAAAACAAGAGAATGAAATGGATGTTTATACATGGACCAGGCGTAACCTCAAAAATTTTAATGGTTAAAGGAGTTTACAAAGTCAAAGCTTCATTTCTGATAGTATTGACAGATGTTACAGATATCTATGATCAAGATCAAAACCTTTCAAAGATCTATTTAATCTTTTTTATGATGAAAAAATGTCAAATCCTGAATAAGATTTGTGATTGACCAAAAGGGGTAATATACCTGGTTGATATATTTTGACATCCATGATAGGGGCAAATATATGAATGACCTGGACGTCTATACATAGACTGGGCATAACCTCAAAATAGATACGTTAAAGGAGTTTACGGAATCAGGGCTTCATTTTTGATAAAATTGACAGATGTCACAGATATCTATAATCAAGATCAAAACCTTTCAAAGATCTATTTGGCCATTTTATGATGAAAATATGTCAAATCCTAAATTTGGTCTTTGATTGACCAAAAGTGGTAATATGCCTGGTTGATATATTTTGACGTCTATGAATGAATGAGGCAAATGTATGAATGAAAGTATACTGTCTGACTAAAGAGATGTAAAAAGGTTATCTAAAAATCTTCTAACCTAAACCGTTCTTTATTTAACAAATAGATTGTTATAGATAATTTTGTACATACACTCAATAGTTTGATTCGTTCCCAATAAAGCGTAGATAATTTATTGGAGACTCTACTTTTGCATTTTGAAGTCGTAGAGGAAATACCGAAAATCATAGGCAACATGCACGAAATCCAGCTATAATTCAGCGCATTAATTGGCCCTTTCGTCCGAATCCCAAACCCTCGCCCGTCTCTCTACCCCATGGAGGTGTATTTGCATGAAAATATATATTATCAGGTGCAACTGGCTCCAGCCCGAAAGCCTGCCGAGACGTAATAACAACTATCGAATAACGCGCATAACGGTTGGACATCCTCTTCGGAGGAAACCCTCGCTTGTTTATTATTCCATTTTCATGCACACCGAGCACGGAATATCGCCGAATCCCTCGTCCACCCTCCCCATCAATGCGAACTGGTTCCCCCCACCGGTGTCGGTCCCATGCCAGCGTCGAACGATGCCAGCAATGAGGGGGTGGGGGAGGGAGTTCGAATTGAATTGTATAATCCTGGTCGGTGTGCACGGTTTGACACAAAACTAGTTCATTTCGCACCGAATTTCAATGCTCTCCGGGAGGAGGATTCGCCTCGAAATGGGATGAGGAATACAGCGGTATAAAAGCTTTTAATCTCTGAGTTAATTTATTATATTTTGGTATATACACATAATGAATAACACTGTGAACAGGATTTTGAACTTATGTTCGGCTTTTGTTGCAAGGATAATTGAAAATTGCAAAGAAAAGTGTGAACTTTTATTGAAAGACTAAATTTTTCTTAATAATTCAAACTATTTCATAAAGCTAACTTTATTAATCTTTCTTATATGATGAAAACTAGAACAAAAAGCGAGGGATCCTTGAATAGCAAAACCAGAAAATGTCACTTTCCTTGATTCTTCTTAAAAGTAGTATTGAAATGTGTTACTATATTTTACTTCTCAGTGGACATAAACGACTTTTATATTTAACTTTAATTTTCTACCAAACATGGCGACGAAAATTGATGCTGCATATATAGATTGAAGGACCGGCTATTTTTATGTTGGAAACTTTATTTCGCAAAGATGGCTTTATTGCTTCCCTATTATTTTGCACAAACACAAAAAAGAGTTTGAAAAATGTTTTATGAGAACGTTTTATTAAACACGTACAATGTACATTCCACCTTTCGGCATCTTCTGGTACTGTATCGTCCACTGAAGTTACAATTCTTTTTATACTCTTGCGCGGGTGAGTGGGGTGTTCACTAGGAGTTCGATTTGGTCATTTAGTACCTGGTCTGGGTTTTTTCTAATGGATTCGCGAATGTAAATTGCTTCGAGAACGTTTAGTTTGTGGCCCATATTGCCGCGGTGTAGAAACGGGTAAGTACAATCTATAGCAGCGATATCTTAGCAGCTACAGTAAACTCCATCAATTTTTTTGCTCTCCGTAATATGATAAAAAGAAGAACGAAAAGAAGAAAAATATGGCAAGAAGAGTTAATGATGCATATATTAAAAAACCGGCTATTTTTAGATGTATTAAATTTCATTTCGTGAAGGTAACTTGATTAGTTTCCGTTATATGATTAAATGAAGAAGGAAAAACGAACGGTCCTAGGCTATCAAAAATTAAATTTTAATTTGATTCATTTTGTTAACCAAATTACTACCAAAATTGTATTTTTTTAACGATTTATAGCTACTTGGAATTAACAAGTGTAATTTTGAAGGTGATTTTCACCTAAAAATTTCAAAGAAAAGTTATTGGTGTGTACATTAATTAAAATACTAACTTTTTCATAATATTTCAAACTTTATTTCATAAAGTTGTTTGGTGTTTCTTCTGATATGAAAAATAAAACAAAAAACGAGAGGTCCTTGAATATCTACACCGGAAAATATGATTTTCCTGTATTCTAGTTAAATTGGTTGACATTTTACCTGCATACAGGAAATACTAATTAACAGATATTTAAATATTTTAAACCGTATTTAAAAGTTTAAAAAGCATGTAATTTGAAAAATTGTATGTGTAGGCATGCATTCAAAGGTGATTTAAAGTTTTAAGCACATTTGTACACACTCCACCTTCGCCATTTGCAAGCACGTACCGGGCTACTTTATTACGTAATAAAATTTAATTATCACGCCGGGGCATAAAATACACGAGCACGAACGCAAATGTAAACATTTTCCACGGGGTGAGAGGCAAATGAGACGTCGAGACGGCCGCCTTTGTCTTTCTTTCATATCACCTCGACCCCCAATCCTCCCAACCTCTCCACCTTCGCCCTTTTTCACCTCTGCGCCACAGCATAAAACCTAATAAGTGGCAGCGACTTAAAAGTTTTTAATAACCGATGAGAGGGATGCGGTCGATGCGTTTCCTCTCACCAGGGATTGTGTCGTTCATTTTATTTTTCTCCCTTCATTCCAGTGCGGCTCGGCAGGTGGTAGCAGGACGATGCAATACCCACCCCTCCTATTACTATGTATCTGTCGTTTGGTTGCCGTTCATTTTTCATTAAATAAATGAAAAACGCGAGCGCGACAAAGGGAATCGGCTCAAAGGATGAACTCGTGTTTTTCGCGTTGCGTCAAGTGTGCTGCTCGCGAGCGGGAATGGGAAATGAGTTTTTCAATTTGTGTTCCGCGCATTCGCGAAAATTCAAAAATTCGGAGCGCGTGCGCTCAGATACATGCAGGAACATTCGGCTGCGTCGATCTCGATTTTCATTTCGTGCCTTGATTTTTTTTTGCAACCGAGGCGCGTCGTGGCTATTTATTTTTCGTTTTGCGTCGAGCAAAATCAAAGCTGAGAAGAGCTCTAATCATTTCACAGTCGCGGGGCAAATGCCATCCGACGCACAAAAGCATTACGAAAGTCGAATTACAGAATTGCGCCGGAATTTAACCTGAAGAAAAAACGATAAACATACGTTCTGCTCTACCTAGCTTGTTTCAATAACTTTATTTCTTATATTACAGCTACGCATCCTCTCCGAAAATATCAATGATTGTATTATAATTCAAACCATGTTCAAAATTGACTAATTTTATTTTATATTTGATATACTTAATCTTTTTCAATCTATTTTTAGTTCATGAGTTCATGATGTACACGTTACAATGAAATTGGTTGTCTATGGATAGAGCTATTAAAATTTTAACTTTGTTGAAAATTGTAGCGTGCTTTCCAAAAATATCAATGGTAGCATTTCAATTGAAATCATTCCAATCAAAGTGACATATTTTATTTTCCGTTTGTTCAAAATTAGTCATTTTACAACTATGTTTGGCACGTGAATTCCTTATCGTCACTTCACTGTGAAATTAGTTGCCCCTAAAGCCGATGACTATTAGTTTTAAATTTTAATTTTATTATTAAATTTAATTTTTTACCAATACATTCGGTGGAAAAGGTGACATATTTTCTAGTTTTAACAAAATGGGTTACCTATCGCTTATTTGGACTTCAGAGGAAATTTATTAATAGCTGGCTTTCCGAATTGTTTGCTCCTTTATTTCAAATTTACTAAAATTTTGAAATTTGTTACGATACCGCAATGAAATCATTTCTAAAATAGCAATAACGATACTACACTTATTAGATGTACACGTCACTATGAAGTAGGTTGCCTACAGTTAATTAGTCAATCAATTTATGATCATTTTTACTTCAATGCTTTACATTAACCTTGTTAAATCCTTAAACAAATTCGTTAACGAGGTATATTTAAAGAACTACCATTCTGTTCCAAAGTATTGCAAAGTATTAACCCTCATTTTCTATCAGCAAATTTAATTATCAATAGATGATTGTTAACTCTCTTTGCATCCTAGGAACGAGGCTTATTTGAGAAAAAAAGGGTAAGAAGCTTATTCATCTGACCTTTGCAGACAATTTTAGTCTATCAATTTTACAATAGATGTAATAATCATTGGATAATTCGGGGTTTAGTCATTTTTTACTATTTTCTAAAAATATATAGAGAATGTAGCTATGAACCTGTGCGATTGTTTCATATAAGCTGCTGAGAATGTAAAATATTGATGTAAAATGGATTGCCTATTGTTGTCTCTTTGATCTCTTGTGTGGCTGCATGGAATGTACGTATGAAAGATTCATGACACATTTTAAAAAGCATCTCTAGCGCGTAACCTATAAATCTCTCACATTTGTATTGAAATGGAAACCCGAAAATGTATAACCTAAAAAAGGGACACATACAGTGGAACAAACCGGACCGGAAATTTAGCGCATTGCATCACACCAATCCAGTCACAACCGCCACCTCCACACCCATCCACCAAGTCAATAGCGTGTTAGAATTAATTTGTATTTTGCGTATTTAGAGCAGATGCATGCTCAAATGAATAATGTAACGATGTAGTTGGCGGTGGTGGTCGGGGAGGATAGGTGGCGCTGAAACTGATCGCTTTGTGATCGTGACATCTCCCGTCTAAGTGAGGCTACAAGCCTTCGCTGAAATATGGTTGTGTAACAGACAAACGGTCAAAGCGCTCTCTGTACCAGCAGACACCCCACCCCGAAACCGCCGCTCAACGGTGTCGCAGAGTTTAAGGGGGGAAGCTAAAGACATTCAAATTTTACTTGGTAATTAGCTGAGAAAACAATGCAAACATTTGAATTAAAAGTACACAAAGATCAGAAGGAGATAAATTAAAGAAAGTGAGAGGAGCGGTGCGAATATTTACAGATGTATAGCAGATAATTTATATGATGTAAAAAAATTATGAAATAAAACAGTATAACAATCGTATTTCTTTGTTTGATGTTTGTGCCTTTACCGTTACAGCACTTTTTCAGCCTCCAAACCAGTTAAGTATATGAATCATGTTGCGAAATTATAGACTAGTGTGTTCTTAATAACTATAGTGTAAGCCACTGCAAAATTAGTGTACACATATTGTTGCTCAGTCCGGATAATCTGCCCGAATTTCGCGTCTCGCTTTTACTCGAGAATTCAACATCGATTCTCAGTCGCACATCTGAAAATAACTCTGAAGAAATAAATGCTGGATTGTGTATTAGACGTTTATTGGCACAACAACCTTTTCGAGACGTCGACGTCGGGTCCCCTCAGAAATCTTCCTACAGCACACAGCTGCCCGACTTCCGTTCCGATTTTACCCGATGCAACGCTCATAAGTCTTGCCATAACAATTCAAACATATAAATATACAATTCACCCAAACATACATGTATTTTTGAATGTTTCTATTGATTTTCCCTTCCATATAAATTCTTCGCTTCTTCTGTATTCTCCTGGCCTCCTCCACTCCATCCTCTTGATCTTTGCAGCATTTACCGGTAAACTTCTCCAGTCCCTATATCCTGCTAGCCTCCTTATTACTGCTTACATATCATCTTGATACCCGTCCATTACTACCAAGTTATCAGCATTTTGGAGGAGGGATATTTGTGGCGATTGTACGAAAGTAGCGAAAGAAATAAGAAAGGTAGTGGTTCTGTACCCACCGGTGATATTGGAATTGGGATCTGTTACTTGTCTGGTTGTACGCCATTGAATCACTTCTATGCACTGGAACTCATCAAACTTGACTGCCCCCTCAGGGGGGCTGACAATCCTCATATTGTTTGTTGGGTTAGCAGAAATTTGGAAAAATCTTGACAAATTTGATATGCTACTGCTAAATAAGTGACTGCAGGATGATCAGGATGTTCAAGGATGATCAGGAGTGGGAATGGTTTAGGGAATTCTGCCATATGACTGGGAACGCAGTAAGGAGGACGATTAGTGATTGGAACAGAAAAAGAATAGATACAAAAGAGGTTACAACGTGAAGGAAGAAATTAGAGAACATCTGTAGGGAGAAAAAGGAGCAAAGTCTGGAGACCGTTATCAGCCGGATGAGAGAATATGCGCCAACAGGAGAGGTAAGTATAGATCAGTTTAGACTTGATCATAGTGGCTGCGATTATCTTAGCAGGGTCACCACGACTATATTTAGTGGCATGATATGCTTAGCTTTGCTTCTGTTGGACTAAGTCTGAGCTGTATAAGAGGACAGGTCATAGGTCAGACATTGTATATCCTATGAACTTCGGATAATCCCGATCTAGGACTTAAAGGTTGATGTAGTCATCAGCACCCTTGCAATTACCTAGATCAATCACAATTATGTCTGAAGCTTCTCAAATCTGAAGCTAACTGAAATAATGATTACTATAAAGTAGTAATGGCGAACCTATGACCCGCGTTAGTGACCTAGAAGCTACTACTACTCCAACATATATAAAGAAAATTTGACCCATCACTTCAAAAGATTCGCCATCACTGCTATACGATACATATTTATATAGGCAAATCTAGCAGTAAGAGTGGGTGGTAAACATTTCAGAACTTATCGCTATTTGTTGATATGGACTTAAAATTGCCGATATCAAAGAATAAAATGAAACCGCTTGTCTAGATCAATGACGCCCAAACACAAAAAGGGGATTCCTACGTTCGTCTACGTGGCTCTACTTGAGCCTCGTATAGCTACGAAGCTTCAGAGCTTTGCCAACCGTAAGAACACTATCAACTACTGCGATTATGTTAATCACATGTGTCTTATATTGACGTCATTGCAAATTTGATTGCGTTTAAACCGAACGTGAAATGAAATTCATTGATTTGGAATCATTCCCATAAATTTCTAAATTTCCATCAGGGTAGATCCGTCAAATAGACTAAAAATATGGAAAATCCAAAATGTTGACGGGTAGTGGGATTTTATGCAATTTTATGCATGACTTTCGTTTTCAGACCCTTTTTCCGTTGGGCGCGACATATGATCGCCGAAACGCGCATGGTTTTAATGAAACGAGCTGGTGGGCAAACTGTTCGTATTCCCCCAGCGCTGGTGAACTTTTTGCGATCGCGCCGCGCGAAACGCGCTTTTTACGGGGCGCATCAGTGGAGCGGCGCGCAAAAGATGGGTTATAACAGTTACCGCCGCCAAACTACCATCAATGCAGTTTTCAACAAACTTTATTCAATTCCCGAAGGAGGTTTTTAGTGCCGCGCCCGCCACGCTCTCGCGCGTGCCAAAGATAAAACCAACTAACGAATGGCAGATGGCGCTGGTGAATGTAAACAGAGTGGGCAAGTGCATCCGCTATGCGAGCAATCATTAAAAAGCGTATTTATGTTCTGTATTTTCTCGACTATGTGGAACGTTGGCGGATATTTGTCTTGGTTTTATGCGCCTGATGCGACGATTGACTGCGTTAGAATTGGGTGTGTTGAGTAAATTTGATTTTAAACTGGTAGGACTTGGGAAAAATTGAATTAACAGTCATAAAACACATTTACGATTTTAGTTTCAATCTTTTATTATGCATGCTTTTTTATTGCATTCTAAAATTAAATGCAACTTTACGGAATTCTGAATATTCCCAACCGAGGAGAGGTTGTAATTCACTGTTTTATGTGAATATTAAAAAGATCCAAGTTCGTATAAATTGATTATCGAACATTAGTTCTGCTTATTTGTTAGCAGCATTTTCTTAGGACGCAGAAGTGTAATGAAATTGAATATATTAATCCCTAGCAATAGACGATATATCAATTGATTGGTAATTCAATAATCTACCCCAGCGATTGTCAACTTTGTTATTTTCGGGCGCACTTCCAACGATCTCAAAATTTGACAGCATTCAATGATCTAATGGGGAGTCCCTTGTAACTTATTTGACCCCACCCAAATGGGAGGGGGAGGGGGTAATAGAGGTGACTGACGAGCTAGTACTACCAAGATATTCCAGCCTGCCGCAGAAATACTTTAGGCGGGTTATGCACGCTTTTACAAAAAGTACTGCTATATCATTTATATATTTATATATGACTAAATACGTTATGCAGTTATTTTAATTTCTTAACTACATCTGACAACTGACCAGATCAGAGTGGCCTCGGCCTATAGGACTGTCTCGAGTGAAGCAGTTAAGGTGATTGCGGGCTCTCGACTTATCTGCAGGTAAAGGAAAGGAAAGCAGTCCGGTAAAGTAGACATCTACACACTGAAGGTAGATCTGCAGCAAAGGTACCAGAGCTACCAGAAAAGATCTCCTAAGGGCCTGGCAGACTCAGGTGGACGGAGCCGAGAATGGAAGATGGATCCACCACCTCATATATGACATCTCATCCAGGGTCAGCAGGAAGCCCGTCGAGATCTTTTGAGATAACGTAAACCCACACGGGCCACGGCTGCTTCAATGCCAACCTTACACTAATGGGAATCGAGGGCTCTCCAGACTGCCAAATGTATGGTAGTGGCGACGAGGACACCACGGAACATGTAATATTGGAGTTCATTATTGACCCAATAACAGTGGACATGGTCGTTGATAAAATGATCGCTTCAGTAGACGCGTGGGAACGCATCTTCCCGTTCTTCACAGAAGTGGTCCGAGGCAGAATTGCCCGCGAGCCGTGAAGTAATGCTTCTAGGCGATCCCAGGAGTGGGTAGAATGGCTTTCTCAACCATTCTGCATCCAATTTAATCACTTTATTTTATCGTATCCTTATATTCTTTCCCTTATTCTAACTGATCCGTTAAATTAATATTTTATGTACAAAAAAAAACCTGAAATATTGGTAAGTATTGAACTGATGCTTTTTTATCAACTTACTAAACACGTTTCTATTGGCAGCATGTATAGCAATAACACAATAAATTACCAAGTTTCAAAATACCGAGAATATAACGTATAAATGTAAGCGCCTCTCAATAAATTTAAAATAATCTGTGGAAGTTTGTATAAATTTACGGAATAATAAGGATGAAAAACAGTGTCGAGTACTAAAAGCTTGGTGCGTGAAGTTATGAGAAGAAAAGTTGCGTGCCAAGATGGCGACATTGTGGCGCTATGTGTGGACAGCGTAATAGTAATGATACCTGCCACTGGCACACGACTCGCAGCCCAGAGCTGCAAACAGGCAAACTCTGCAACCGCCACCGCTGGCAGTGTTAGAGTTGAAGTTGCTAGTAAAAGTTATTTTATTTAAGATAAATTGGCACGCGGAGCGAAGTGCTAAGTTTGGCTTTAACTGTGTGAGCATGTCGCAGCGTGCAGCAAGCACGGGGCTTAATTACCTGCTGCGCGCGGCGCTAAACGCGAAATGGGCCAAATTAATTGAGACTTTACATGTGCGCCACCCGCCCCACACCACCGCGCTACGCGGTCGCCGACGAATAAATCATCACTCAACGCCGCCGACGTGTCGGGGCCAACGAAACCCTCCTTCTCTCGAAAACCACCCTTACCCCTTACGCTGCAAAGGCAGCGCCACAGCACATAGACAAACAGTGCTGACTGTAGCTGGAACGCTTGCAGGCAGAACCACTGCCGCCACCATCGTCTCGCATCCATCCTGCCGCCGCCGCCCAATTACACATCCGACATGAGAGGCGCTGGCGGAGAAATTACACGCCGATATGTTTGCCGCGGGGCGTAAACACCACTAATCCCTCGATGCGCCTACAGCGATGAGGCGGATGATGATATTCCATTAAAAACAATGCAAGTGCTTTAATTATAACGCGAACGGCTGCTTTCATTTTGTCCTCGGCACGGCGAAGGCTGCATAGGCTGTCGTTTGCGAATACGCTGCTACTAAGCCGTAGACGACTTTAATCCAGGCGAAATTGAAGCTGAAACTTTCACGTTACGCTCGGGTAGAGGATACTTGGTAATAAAGCTATTATGTTATTAGATAACATGCTCGAGATTATTGCAATATGTTTATTTAATTTTTCATTTCACTATCCGTAGATTGTGGTATGTAGATTATGTGCATATTATTAAATAGTCTACTAATTTGCTATTAAACCTGAAGGCGGCTGTTTTCAAACATTATGCAGCTGTGCCACTTCTTTCGTTTTGTTTTGCGCTTTCCTTGCTCAATTTTTTGACTCTCTCAATTTTCATGTTAATGTAATGCAAAAATTGTATCCATACAATTATTTATGAAGAAGTAATATTTTCAGTGAAGTTGTTTAGTAGTTGTTAAATTAACGGAATTTCTTTTAGTATTGCATATATTCTCCCAAGAACTCTGTTTATAAGCATTTTTTTCTTTCCTTTTATTTATTAATTTCATTTTATGAGTTAATTTTACGGAGATAGATGAAAACGGGAAATTGGTAGAAAATTAAATTATGGCAATATCGGGTTTACTTGCTGATTTCCAACAGGATATTATATTTTCTACTTTTAATATACTTCTTAAGTATCTATCAAAGCCTGAGAGCTGCATATTAGCTTGAGTTTTATGAGCGCCTGCAGTAATGTTTACAAATAGGTGCAAATGCCTTTGGTGAAAGCAGGAGGTATAGATCTCTATCAGTACATTTTGACAAAACTACTATTAAAAAATAAAATGTCGAATTTCCAGAGAGCGAAAGATAAAACAGATATTACGGGGTTATAATAGTAAAATAAGATTGTACAATCGTCCCTACAGGACAGGGAAAACCAACCTACTGGCTAACGGAATAGAAAGGGTCAACATAACTACAGGAATAGTTATGTAGCCAATGCTCCATTGGAAGGACTGGAGACTGGAATCCGTTAGCTCATAATAAGTATATTAAGCAAAATAAGTTTAATATTAAATTTCTTCACAAAAGTGCTTCCTAAC